>PVJO010008155.1:0-76921 GCA_004026905.1 Hystrix cristata | reverse complement strand
ACAAAGGGGTAGAATAGATATTATGTTTAAAAAAAAAAGAGAGAGTATTCAAAAGAGAGGAGAACTAGATAGGGAAAAGGGGGATAAAGAAGAAGGTTAAAAGAAAAGTAAGATGAAAGGGGAAAAAATGGAAAAGTGTAACTACACTTGTTGCAAATAGGGAGGGGTGGGTGAATGGAAGGGAGGGGAGGGGAAGAGGGGGGAAAACCAAGATGTATCATGTACAGGTACAAAATAACCATGTTGATTATGATCATTATGTATACAATGTACCAATACGTGTTCTTGGTAAAAATAAAAAAAAATTAAAATGCATCATTTGTAGATGGCAAAAAAAAAAAAAAAAAAGAAATCGGCATTCAAAAGCAGCTGAGCAGACCTCCATTTGTTGACCAAGCATGTAAGAAGCTTGGAAGTTGCCACTACATTCTAATCATAAATTTAAAAACCTGTGCAGACTGAAAAACACCAACCAAAGCTCTTCTAAAAGAAGTGAGGACATAGGGCAGAATCTAGGTGACCTTGGCTATGGCAATGGCCTTTTAGATGAAACACCAAGGAAAGAATCAGTGAAAGAAAGGATTAATAAGCTAGAGTCCATTAAAATTAAAAACTTCTGCTCTAAGAAAGATTCTGTCAAGAATAAGAAGACAAAGGGTTGGGGGTATAGCTCAGTGCTAGCATACATGAGGGCTTGGTGATCCCCAGCACTGGAAAAAGGAGTCAGGCTACAGACTGGGAGAATATATCTGTAAAACTGATATCTGGTAAAAGACTGTTATACAAAGTATACAAAGAATGCTAAAAGCTCAACAATATAAAACCTGATTAGTAAATGAGCCAAAGACCTGAACAGACACCTGACCAGAAAAGATAAACACATAGCGATTGCTAACTAAAACATCAATGAGACACCACTACACGCCAAAATCTAAAACACTGACATCACCAAATGCTGTCAAGCATGTACAGTAATAGGAATTCTCATTCCTTGTTGGTGATAATGCCTAATGGTCTATTCACTTTGGAAGTCAGTTTGGCAGTTTGTTAGGAGACTAAAGATACTCTTACTAAATGACTCAGCAATCATCTTTGTTGGTTGAGTTGAAAACTTGCATCCCCCCAAAACATACATAGATGTTTAAAAATCTTCATTAATAATTTCCAAAACTTATAAACAAACAAATGAGATTCACCTATTCAGTAGGTGAATGGCTAAATAAACCATGAAAAGTCCAAAAAGGGAGGAAGGTGGCTATGAAGACTTGAAGATATATAGAGGAAACAAATGCATATTAGTAAAAGAAGTCAATTTTAAAATGCTACATACTGTACAATTACAACTAAATGATATTCTATAAATGTCAAAACTGAAGTCAACAAAAGATCAGTGGTTGCTAGGGGCTGGAGAAGAGAGGGATGGATAGGTGGAACACGGGATTTTTACAGCCACGAAACTATCTTTTATGATACTACAATAGTAGACATCTGTCATCATACACTTAGCTAACCCCAAAGAATGTACAACAACAAGGATGAACATTAATGCAAATTATGGACTTTGGGTGGTAATGAGATGTTTAGGTAGATTCACTGACTATAACTAATGTACAATCTGGTGGAGATGTGATAGTGGTGGAGGCTGTATTCATGGTGGGTGGGCAGGCAGGGAGGTATTCTCAGTAGTCTCTGTTTCATTTTGCTTAAAATCCCTCTAAAAAAATGAAGATTTTTCTTTTGCTTTGTTTTGTTTTTTGAAGTGCTGGGGATTGAACCCAAGGTATTTCACGTTAGGCAAGTGCTCTACCACTGAGCTGTATCCCTGGCCCTTATAAAGTATATTTTTTAAAAAAAAAGAAAATTGCTTTGAGAATTATAACCACTATATAACCATAACTATAAACAATAAAGAGATAAAATCATAGGCATGCATATATATAGATAGATAGATAGGTATGCTGATGATTTTATCTATTGGTTATATTCCCAGCAACATTTTTATAGTTAATAAAGTTATATGGCCCTAAAAAGATGGTAACAGTATGAAAGGATGAAGGATCTCATTAAGTTCAAAAACTTAACATTTAGACAAAAACGACAGTTATATTAAGATCCTCTCTTTCCTTTAAGATCCTTTGTTTTTTTAAAGCAAGCTAGGCTGATGTGGCACACACCTGAAGGCTGAGGCGGAAGTTCAACAAGCTCAAGGCCAGCCTAGACAACTTAATGAGACTGTTTCAAAATGAAAAGAGTTGCAGGTAGAGTTCAGAGAGCCTACATGAGGCTCTGAGCTGAGTCCTCAGTACTGAGGGAAAAAAGCAGCATAAATGAATACATAACCAAGGACAAAGTGCAGACTTTGGTTAGCAATCAAAATTAGGCAATCTACCAAGGTTATCCAGTAACACAACTTGAAATCACACCAGCAACCACAATGAGGTCAGGGCAAGAAATCAAGCCATGAAAAAAATCTGCTTTCTAGGGTCACACTAGCTCAGTCAGCGTCTAAGACATCTGCCAAAAGTGCTAGCAGCAACATTCCTAGAATTTTCTCATTCTAGGAAAATTTAGAATTATAGAAAAGTTCAGAATACTTCTATATTGAGAGTTTTACCTACCAGTTATTTATATATTTATGTTAACTAGTAGAATTTAACGTATTGAAATGTAAAACCAATTTTATCAGCCAGTTTCAAATATATAATTAAATAATTTGTGTAGGCTTTTGATTTAAAGTTGAAATCATACAAGTTTGGAGAAAATAATCAGGACACGTAACAGAACTAAAATTGGCCATATTTATGATTTCAGATTGTTTGCTTTATATAGGTATTTGAACACTTGGGAAGGTTTGGTTTCTTTAAATTAGAAAATGGAAGTATCTGAGTGTGCAGGAAAAATGTTAGCAGAGCAGGCCTGAGTATCATCCTCACTGTGGAGGGGCTGCTGTCAAGGGTCATCGTGAGCTTCCGGAGGTTGGCTCAGTGTTCCCAGTCTTCAGTTGTGTCAAGGGTGGTTCCCTCCCTGTATCTGGACTGTGTGCAGAACACAGGGGTTTGTGCTGAATACTGCTTTCCTTCTGGGTGCCTAGAATTTTGGTACGTACTAGGCAGAGCATGCCAGCATAGTTGTCCCTGATAAATCTTTTCATCCCAAGGCCATGGTGGGCTTCCCTGGGCCAAAGTGTTGTGAATATGTTTCATTTTCATTGCTGGAGGAGAACTTTGCCCCGTGACCTTCACGGGAAAGAGAGAGCATGAGAAACCTTGCAGGTCGATTCCTCCAGACTCTGCCTGTGTATCTGTGCTGTTTCCATAATAAATCTTAACTGTGAATGCTGAATTCTGTAAATTTCTTCAGTGACTCTCTGTACTTGGAAGTTGAATAGGGGATCCCCAACACATTAAGGAATTTAAATGCTTTAAACTTCCCAGTACAATCTAAAGTGTTTGGAAATGTTTAAGTAAGATTATAATTTAAAGATTATTGAAAGATCCTTTAGAAGTGGATACAAGGGCTGGGGATTTAGCTCAGTGATTAGAGTGTTTGCCTTGCAAGCACAAGGCCCTGAGTGTGATCCCCGGCACCACAAAAAAAAAGATAACTGACCCTCAGAAGTGGATACTAAAATTTGCAACCTTTATAAACCAAATTTGCAAGCTTACAAAAAACAAGAGTCTTGAATATGTAATTTTAATCATCAAATATTAATTTCTAAAACTGACATAAACTTTTGAACAGGCTTTTCAGCCTATAAAAATATCTTTCAGGGAGATGACAAAAGCTTATATTTAATATATGTCACCAGTATGTAGCAGGTTTCTTGTCCTAATCCCAGTGGCAGGAGGGCGCTTGTTTAAATCCACTAGAGTTTCATTCATTAAGATTTCAGTTAAAAAGGAGTATAGGATGTAGCTCTGTTGATATATCATGTCTTACAGTCTACATGTCAGTGATTTCAAAATGTGACTTTTCAAAAGCTTCAGTACGTAAGGAGCCCAACCAAACTCATGTAATAAATAACTCTATAATGTTAAAGGCCCGGGAAAAGTTAATAAACACTAGTCTCTTTTTTTGTGATACTGGGAATTGAACCCAGAGCCCTCTCACTGAAGAACATCTCCAGCCCTTTTTTTAAAATTATTATTTTTGAGACAAAGTCTCTAAGGTGGCTCAGTTGTGCAGGCTGGGCTCAAATTTATGATCCTTGTGTCTCATCCTCCCAGAGTGCTGGGGTTGTAGGTCATTAGTCTTTTAATAGTCTGTGGTGTCCTTGGCAGATTTCTTGATTGGATGATGGAAAGTAGGGCAGAGGTCTCAAACAAAGCAGTCATGGCTGAAACCTAGTTGTGCATGAAATACTGTGTTGATAACTGCAGATTACAGCAAAAACAGAGACTTCCTGCCCATACCTAGTGTTATACCTGGCACTTAGTATTCTGGAATATATTTGTTGAATGAATGGAAGACATCACGATCTAGTTCAGGGAATAAGATGTAAACATCTCTAAAATTAAATGATAATATGAGATAATAGTTTTGGGGATATATAAGAGACAGTAAAGGAATGGAAGTGAGAATAAATACTCAGAGTTTAAAGTAGGATAAAAGTGTTATGGATGAGATTGTAGAGGAAGACTTTGTGGAGGAGGCTGACTTGAATCTTGGTGTCAATAAGACAGTACATTTGAAGATGTGAGAATGGGGGAAGCATGAGAAGAAAGTGTGAAAAAGGAATGGAAGTGAGGAAATGATTATGAGATGATTTTGCATTGTAGCCTTCCTGCTTTAGAAGAGTGGAGAAAGACTTCTTAGGCCTTTCCTTTCAGGCTCCAAAATTTGGGCTTGATTCTTTTAGTAGGGAGAAGAATTAATGATTTTCAGTTTGCTGGTTGTAGGATACAGATTATATTTGGGAATAAATGTAGAGTAGTTTAAGAAGATTAGAGAAGGGAATTTTTTGGCAGAGACTGGGTTAGACAAAAGGGATTGGTGAACACGTACACGGATAAGAACACCTTTATGAAAGTAGAAGAGGGCGTTAATTCTTAGAATGAAGTGCGCATTTATGGGTCATTTATATTATTGACTTTCTTCTTTTGAACACCAAGTGAGTTGGAATCAGTGTGTATAGAGAAAGATGGGGTGAAGTGACTGATTCCTATTTTTTCAAAGGAGAAAAGAACCATTGCAACTTAAAACATAATTGAAATGCACACTCTTTAACTCTTACGCTTTTTAAGATTAATATTGGGTTTGGAGAGCCATACTCAGATGGAGAGGAATAATATGCATCCTGGTGAAGGAATATGTTACAATTTGTTGGAGTCTCTGGAAGACTTTTCAATGATTTTGTAGGGATGAGGCCAAGAATAAACATCTTTGGTAATTGTACTTCAGAGAAGGAAGAGAACAGGCTGTCAAGTTCTGTGCAGGGGAAGCTAAAGAAAACAAAACTGCAGGAATTCTTTGGACACGTGTTCCTGCTGGAAGATGTGCTTCAGGAAAAGGTGAACAATCCCTGGCCAAAGAGGAAGCAGCTTTAAGAAAGCAAACACTAAAAATTGGCAGTACTCAAGAGACTGAACAACACCGTTCAAGTCAGCCCAGTCTTCCTGTTTTGTAGGATTTGCAAACATGTTTTGTATTTAACTAGCAAATATTATAGCAGTTTAAGACTTGGCTTCAAGCCTATTTCCACACAGAACCCACCTACTCTGATTATGAAATCCAAAGCAAATTGAACAAATTATTTTTACAAATAAAATCTATCAAATGTGTTATGGAGGAGTTAATGAACATTTTCCCATCATGAGCTTTGAGCTATGCCTAAATTTTAAATAGCTTGAGGAGTATTTCAAAATTCCAAATAAATTTAAATAACCAAAACAGCATGGCACTGGCATTAAAAAAAAAAAGACCAATGGAATGAAATAGTGAGCCCAGGAATAAATTCACATATACACATCCAAGTGATTTTTTTTTTATAAAGGCAGCAAGAACCTACATGGGATAAAGAAAAGTCTCTCCAAAAAATGATGCTAGAAAAACCAAATAAACACATGCAAAAGAAAGAAACCAGAACCCCTATATACAAAAAAATCAACTCAAAATGGACCAAAGACTTAAATGTGATATCCCAAACTATGAAACTACTAGAAGAAAAAATAGGGGAAATGCTTCAAGATATTGATCTGGGCAGAGTTATTTTTTGTATGACCCCAAAAGCACAAGAAAAAAAGCAAAAAAACTGACAAGCAGGATTACCTAAGACTTGTACACAGCAAAAGAAACAGTCAATAGAGTGAAGAGACAACCTACAGGATGGGAAAAATATATGCAAACTGTTCATCTAACAAAGGATTAATATACCAAATACATAAGGAATTTAATTTAACAGCAAAAAACAGAAATACAATTAAAAACTGAGCAAATTACCTGTATAGACATTTCTCAAAAGAGGATATACAAATGGTCAGCAAACACGTGATAAAATGCTCAATATCTCTAATCACCAGAGAAATGCAAATCAAAACCACATGAGATATGATCTTACCCCCAGTTAGAATGACTGATATAAGAAAAGTAGCAAATGCTGCAAGGATACAAAGAAAGGGGAACTCTTACACACTGTTGGTGGGAAGGTATACTAGTACAGTCATTATGAAAAAACAGTACAGAGAATCCTGAAAAAATTAGAAAAAGAGCTGCACACGATCAAGCAATCCTGCTACCAGGTATCTAGCCAGAGGAATTGAAATCAGTGTGTCAAAGAGAAATCTGGACTCCCTCATTTATTGCAGCACTGTTCACAATGGCAAAAATGAAACTACACCAGGCATCCATCAATGGATAAATGGATAAAATGTGAGATATATACCTATCATGGATGGAACTGGAGGACATTATGTTAAATGAAATAAATCAGGCTAGAAAAACATTGCATGTTCTTGCTTAAATGTGGAAGCTAAAACAAAAAGAAGTAGAGAATAGTGGTTATCAGAGGCTCGGAAGGCGGGAGGGATAGCGCATGGTTAAGGGGCACACAGGTGCATGCAGGTGGATAGGAAGAATAACTTGTTTGTGCAACACTGGGGTTTGAACTGAGGGCCATGCACACGCTAGGTAAGAGCTGTACTACTGAGCTACATCCCCAGCCTCCCATCTTTTTAAAAATTTTTATTTTGAAGCAGGGTCTCATTAAATTGTCCAGGCTAGCCTCAAATTTGTGGCCCTTTCCCCTCTGCCCCTCAAGTAGCTGGGATTACAGGCATGTGCCACTGCATCTGTCAGGAACAAGAACTTCCAGTGTTCTATATCAGAGTAGGATATCTATGCTTGACAACAATTAATTGAATATTTCAAAATTGCTAGTAGAGGATTTTAAGTGTTCCCAACATAAAGAAATGATAAATGCCTGTGGTGATAGGTATGCCAATTACCCCGATCTGACCACTATAGATTGTAAACTTATATTAAAATATTACATTGTACCCCATAAATATGTACAATTATCATGTAGCGATTAGAAATAAAAATACATGTTTTAAAAGTTCCAAGGTCCAGGCCACACCCATACAACGAAATCAGACTTTCTCCCAGGAGATTCCAGTGTACGGATAGCTTGTGGGTCAGTGTTAATCAACATTTAAAATGAACACGGATCTCATGTGGACTTGATGAACAGATAGATTCTGAGTGTAGTTTTGGGGGTGGGCTTGGGATTCTACAGTTCCATTCAGCTCTTAGGTGAAGTGCATGATGGTCCTCCCAATCCTTGAATAGCGAGAGAGGAATTGGATAGCTGGTCTATATATCAAAATTTGGTTCCTATCACAGTCGCCCAGGGAATTTGGTAAAATGCAAAAGTCCAGACTCCACCCTACTTCAGGGAACCTGGGACTCTGGAATTTTTCTTTTTTTTATTTTTCTCTCTCTCTCTCTTTTTTTTTTTTGTATCTTCCCAGGTGATTCTAATGTTCATCAAGCTCCAAGAACCACTGGTGTAGGAATTTTGATCTCAGCTATCTAATCTCATGGCCCTGTCTATTTTGAGGGCTTCCTTCTTACTTTTCATTTTTCCTTTTTGTACCTTCTGATATCCTAGAATTCAAATACTAGAAGAAAACAAAAAAAATGAAAATAATGCAGTCATAATGTAGTCTAACATTGGATGTACAAAATACATTACATACATTTTAAAAAGAAGAATGGTTCTTACGGCAGGAATGTCCTGTAAGACAGTCCAGTCCACATCTCTCTGGAATAGCAGAGACAATTTTATCTGACATTTTACTTGCAAAATCTCACTTTTACTCCTGTTATATGTTAATCTCTATCTCTCTCAGTTTTCATAGCCTTGCAGTTAGCCTGAACCTCATAGTGTTTCTGGTTTTAAAAGGACCACTTAAAGCCACAGCTTCATCACTGAGTCAACTTAAGTATACCAAAAGAGACCATCTGGTTTATGGATTATGTTTTGTCACATTGTGCTGTTTCCCACCGTATTTTAGAACCCACACTTACACTGAGAAAAATCTGTACTGTACTTTTTACCCCCTATGAGCAGAAAGATATGATACCTTTTGGAGTCTTTTAATATTAACAATAAAAACTTACAGTTACTGTTGTATACTTATAATGCCAGGTACTTTTCTTAACAGTTACATGGTTTAATCCATTTTGTCCTCCCAGGAATCTAGGAGGTGGGTGTCTTACTTCTGACACAAGAGGAAACTGAAGAATCTGGCCAACGTGACACAACTAGGATGTAGTAAAACCGGGATCCGGAGCCTCACACCCTTGTCATATTATTTCTGTTTTACACTGTTCTTCATGATGTTGTTTATACCAACCCATGTACATGTCTCTCTATTAAATACTTTTAGGTTTTTCTCTTTTAAATAGTTTTTTTTTTTTTGGTACAAGGTTGTTGTTGTTGTGCCTCCTGCGTAGCTGGGACTACAGGTACACCATGGCCACAGTTTTACATTCAGAGTAACATGCAGCAGAGACCAGGGGCCCCTTATACCCACTATCCCCTGAACCCATCACAGCCTTCCTATTGTAAACATCCCTCACCAAAGTAGTACATCTGCTTTGATAAATCTATATGGACAAACCACTATCACCCGAAGTACATAGTTTGTTAGGCTTCGCTGTGAATGCTGTACAATCTGTGGGTTCAGACAAAAACACAGTGCCATGTGTCTATTATTGGAGCATCATTCAAAATAGCTTTGCGCTCTAAAAGTCCTGTGCCTCATGTATTCATCTCTCCCTTCCTCCTAACCCTCAGCAGCCACTGATCCTTTTATTGTCATCTCAGTTATGCCTTTTCCAGACTATCACAGAGTTGTGATCATATAGTTTGTAGTTTTTTTTAAGATTGGCTAATTTCACTCACTGATATGAATTTAAGCATCCCATGTCTTTTCATGGCTTGCTAGCTCATTTATATTTAGTGTTAAACTATATTCTACTGCTTCCATGTGCAACAGTTTATCCACACAACTACTGCAGGACATTTCTATTGTTTGCAAGTTTGTACACGTATGAGTAAAGCTGTGATTAACATCCATGTATAGATTTTTGTGTAGATACAAGTTTTTAACTCATTTGCTTGAATACCAAGGAATATGATTACTGGCTTATATCATAAAACTGTTTCATTTTATAAAAACTCACCAAATTGACTTCCAAAGTGGATATACTATTTGATATTCTCATCAGCAAGAAATAAGACTTCCTATTACTGTACATCCTTGACAGCATTTGGTGGTGTCAGGTGTTTTAGATTTTGGTGTGTAGCGGTATCTCATTGAAGTATTAGTTCACAATCACTAATGACATCAGAGCATCCTTTTGTAGGCTTATTTACTATGTGTATATCTTTTTTAGTCAAGTATCTGTTCAGGTTGTTGGCTCATTTATTAATCAGGTAGTTAATTTTCTTATTGTTGATTTATAGAGTTCTCTGTATACTTCAAATAATAGTCCTTTGACAGATACCTGTTTTACAAATCTATTCTAAATAAATATTTTTTATTTATTTTTTTCAGTGCTGGGGATGACCAAGCTGTTGTGCATGCTAGGCATCCATTCTATCACTGAGTTCTATCCCCAGCCCTTTGTCTTCTTATTCTTGACAGGGTCTTTGTCAGAGCAAAAGTTTTTAATTTTAATGGACTCTAGCTTATTAATCATTTCTTTCATCAATTCCACCTTTGGTATCTTATCTTAAAAGGTTGCTGCCACAGCCATGGTCACATAGATTCTACCCTTTGTAAACATCTAGGAGTTTTATAATTTTATTGTTTTACATTTAGGTCTATGATCTAATTTTTTGTGTGTGTGTTTGGTGCTGGGGATCGAACTCAGGGCCTTGTGCCTGCGAGGCAGTATGATTTAATTTTTGTAAAGAATGTAAGACCTGTGTCTAGATTTGTTTTTTTTTTTGAATGTGGGTATTCCTTTATTTCATTGCCATTTGTGTCATTGCCATTGTCTTTGTTTCTCTTCAAAAGACAGTCGTTGGGTATATTTCTGGGGTATTTGTTTCACTGATCTATCTGTGTGTTCTTTCACCAATGTCACACTGTCTCACTTACTATTGCTTTGTAGTAAGTCTTGAAGTTTTGGGTACTACCAGTACTTCAGCTTTGTTATTCTCTTTCAATATTGTGTTGGCTATTTTGAGTCTTTTGCCTCGCTATGTAAACTTTAGAATCGGTTTGTTTATACCCACAAAATAGCTTGTTGGAGTTTTGATTGGGTTTGCAGTGAATCTATGGATTAAACTAGGAAAAACTGGCATATTCATAATACTCTTTCTTTCCATGAACATGGAATATCTCTGCATATATTTAGTTTTTTGATATCTTTTATCAGAGTTTTTCAATTTTCCTCATATAGGAAGGACCCTGCCCACCACAGTCATCAAACTTCGAATTCCTAGCAGACACCTTGGTTCTCCCCAGGATAAGGCCATATAGGTGACTATCAAACAACTTACCTGATTAAGGAGGAGGCCAACACCCTGGAAAAGAGGTAAGCCTGCCAGGAAGAGCCAGCTGCTTTGGAGGGAAACATGGGATGAGCCAATAGCACTAGCCACAAGAAAAGCCCACACATAGTGTAAACTAATAAAAGCAAGCAAACAAAAAAACGAACAAACAGAAAGTGTGTGGGGCTTTACCCTGAGAGTGACTTTTTTCATGGTGGGACAGAGTTGGGGGAGAAATCTAGTACAACACCTGCCATATTGCCAGAGAGAGAGTTTAATCACGCACCATTTTGAGAACGGATTGATCATGTGGATTTGAATCATAGAACACCTATGTTACAGTTTCACTCCAGAACTGAAGTGCTACCCTAGCTCAAAGACTGGGTGAGAGACAGCCAAAAGAGATAAATTGGGAGAGGGTGAGAGCTAGATATAGAGCCACTCTGATCCCCTGCGAAGGTCAGGCTCAGGCCTGGAAGAACCCAGGGCCTGCGTTCTGTGGTGAGGGGCCAGATTCAGCTGCTACCTACATTCAGAGATGACCAGTGTTCTGATTGCTTCCCCATGTACTAATGTAAGTGGGAATGAGTCTCAGCTTTGAGAGCTGCCACAGACTGGGGTTGATGTAAAGAAGGACCTGTTGGGCAGAGGAGTTACCTCACAAACCCACAAGATACAAATCAGGGTGGGGAGGAACCCTTGCTGGATTCCACAGACTGTAGGTCCTGGAAGTAAGCCACTTATTTGGAAATACGCAGGAATTTTTTTCTTTCTTCTTTTGATCCAGTTTTTTTCTCTATTGAGTTTGGGTATTGTTTTGTTTTGTTTTGTTTTTTGGTGGTGATTGGAGTTTTATCTCCTATTTGCTTTTTTTCCCTATTTTTTATTAATATTACCTCTGTTTATTTGTTTGATTAGGTCCTCTTTTTTCTCTCTTTTCTTACTCTCTTTTAATTTGTTACCTTATTATTTTTTCTCTTAGTTTATTCTCAGTTTTTATTATTTCTCCTTTCCCTTGTTGGTTATCTCTGTTACTTTTGTTGAATACTACTAACTTCTTTTTTAAAAATTTTTTTTAATTTTATTTTTTAACCAAGAAAATGTATTAGTACATTGTCCATATATTGATCACATTTAACATGTTTGTTTTGTACCTGTACATGGTGTCTCTTGGTTCTACCCCCTCTACCCTCCCCTCCCTACTAACTTCTTTTTACTCCTTAATTCAGGCTCTCTTTCCCCACTACCTCTATGCTTGCAGGTATAATCATTAAGCTTTATGAATCTATAGATAGGTAAATATATCCTACTATGGTTGGATACTATTATATCATTAATGGAGCTAAAGTTGTTCTATTGAGTAGATATTTACTACAGACCCATGATGGCAAACCTTTTAGAGCTTTCAATGATACAAACAGCCTGCTGCAGCACATGTGCTATAGGTTCACCACCACTGCTATAGATCAATACCTGATTTGTCTTAGTGTTCACACTATAACTATGGATTTCTTTCTGTGTTTGAGGGTAGTACATTATTGGTTCTTAGAGTTTGTCAACATCCAGTTTCTGTTTGATGGTATTATTATTATTGATTTTACTACTTTAGCCAAGGTCACAGATTTCTTGCTATCAATTGGTTTTCACCATATGTCAATATCTGGATTGCCTGAGGGTTGTAAACAGCATTGCTGCCCATTTCCAAAGATCTGGTACTGGGACAAATAAGCTGCAACCTCCCCTCCCAAATAAATGGATGTGGTTAGATCCTGGAACAGAGGCAAAGGCTAATAGTTATGCCCAGAGGACATATCTGAAAAGTAGACATTAACTAAAAAGATCTCTATATCAGCAACAAAGCTACCCCCTATAATCAATGTGCTAGCCTCAGCACAGAAACACACACACACACACACACACACACACACACACACCAGAGACATGAGAAAACAAGGCAATAAAACTCCCCAAAATTCCCAGCTCCCTGAAAGCTAATCAGGGGACACTGAAGAGAAGGAAATCAAAAGCCACACAGCTCTAGCACCCTCTAAAAAGTTGCACAGATGAAATATCTGAAAAGATAAAAGTTGAGGTAGCAAAATAGATCAATAAGGTGTTGGTGAACTCAAAGAAGATATAATTAAACAGAAAATGATCGTAATGAAAGAAATGATCAGCCAGTCTAGAGAAGACACTAATAAAAATCTAGGTATAACTAAAGAAGGAGATGCAAATCATGAATTCCCAGCATATAAAAAAATTGGAGTCCATGAAAAAGTTCCAAATAGAAATACAGGAGGTTAAAAATTCTATTGAAAGTATGGGCAGCAAACATGATCACTGTAAGCACAAAGTGTCAGATCTAGAAGATAAGGCTGTGGTTGGTGCTCAGTTAAGGAGAGACAACTAAAAAAACAATAAGAATGTGAAAAATGGATCCCAAAACTCCTAGATGATGCAAAGAAAACTAATCTAAGATTATTTGGAATTAATGAGTAATCAGAAGATAACACAAAGGACATTTTAAAAACCTGCTTACAGAAGTAATAGCAGAAAACATTCCAGAAATGGAAAAAAAAATTAACATACAGATAATTGAGGCATATAGAACCCCAGATTCCCATAATCAGAAAAGAACCACTCCACACACACACACACCATATTCAAAATACCAGACCTATTGCCAATATATTAAATTGGAAAAAAAACTGAAAACATTCCCTCTAAAATCAGAAACAGGACAAAGATGTCCAATAGCACCACTCCTGTTCAATAGAGTCCTGGAAACATTAGCCAGAGCAATCAGGCAAGAGAAATAAATTAAAGGAAATATATAAAAATACATGTATAATCCCTTTAATTTGTGTATGTATATTCCCTTTAATATATGTATAAATTAAAGGAAGAAGTCAAAATATTATTTGCAGATGACATGATCTCTACTTACAATATCCAAAAAAATTCCAACAAAGGACTCCTACAATTAATAAACTCAGCACTGTAGCAGGATACAAAATCGACACACAAAAATCAATAGTGCTTCTATACACTAATAATAAACTCACTGAGAAAGAAATTAGGAAAACAATACCATTTACAATAGCATCAAGAAAAATTAAATCCTTAGAAATTAACCCAAGAAAGCAAACAACCTCTAAAATGAAAATTACATCTGTCTGAAAAACGAGATTGAAGAGGACCACTAGAAAATGGAAAGATATCCCATGTTTCTGCATAGGCAGAAACAATATAGTCAAAATGGTATACTTCCAAATCTGATATATAGATTTATTGCAATTCCAATCAAAATACTAATAGTAGTCCCCACAGATCACGAGAAAACAATCCAAAAATTCACATGGAACCAGAAGAGACCCAGAATAGCTAAAGCAGTGCTGGTTAACAAAAGCAAAGCAGGAAGTATCACAATTGATCCATATTTCAAGTTATATTACAAAGCTATAGTGATTTTTAAAAGAACAAAGCAGTATGGTACTGGCACAAAAGCAGAAATATGGATCAATGGAACAGAACAGAAGAAGCAGAAAAACCCCAGAAACATTCACCAATTTTACCTCTGACAAAGCGGGCAAAATCATACACTGGAGAAAAGATAGCCTTTTAAATAAATGGATCTGGGAAAATTGGATATCCACATGCAGAAGATTGAGTCTAGATCCATATATTTTCCCATGTACTAAACTAAAATCAAAATGGATCAAAGATCTAAATACTAAAATAGAAACAATCTGTTGGAAGATAAAATATGTACAACTCTTGAAGACATAGGTATAGGGAAAGACTTTCGGAACAGAACCCCAATGACACAAGAAATAATAGTAAGAATAAATGAACAGGATCATATTAAATTAAAAATCTTCTGCATATCAAAGGAAATAACCAACAGAATGGGAAAAAATTCGCCAACTATTCCTTGGACAGAAGACTAATATCTAGAATATATAACTAAAATAAATAAATAAATAAATAAATAAGTAAAAGACTCAATTAAAAAACAGAGCAACTGGGGTTGGGGATTTAGCTCAGTGGCAGAATGCTTACCTAGCAAGCACAAAGCCCTAAGTTTGATCCCCAGCATCACCCCCACAAAAAAACCCAAGCAACTGAAATTAAAAGACATTTCTTGGAAGAGGAGGTACATATGGCCAATAAATATATATTAAGATATTCAATATCAAAGGCCATTAGAGAAATGTAAAATTAAATCAACATCAAGATACCATTTTACTCCAGAATGAATGGCTAGCATTATGAAATCAAATAATAACAAATGCTGGTGAGGTTGTGGAGAAAAAGAACCCTTCTACGTTGTTGATGGGAATCCACAACTAGTACAACCACTATGGAGCTCAGTATGGAGATTCCTCAAAATACTAAAACTAGAAATTCCATTCAACCTAGCTATTTCCCTTCTAGGTATCTTCCCAGAAGAATTAAAGTCATCCTACTACAGTGATAAATGCATATCCATGTTTATAGCAGCACAATTCATAATATCTAAATCTTGGAAATAGTCTATATACCCATCAACAAATATGGATAAAGACAAGATGGTATTTATACCCAATGGAGTACTGTTCTGCCATAAAGAAGGATAAACTTGAGGCATTTGTAAGTAAATGGATGCACCTTGAGACTAATCCTAAGTGAAATAAATCAGACATACAAGTTTAAATACAGCATGGTTTCTCTCTTATGAGAAACCCAAAATATAAATAAAAAGCAAAACAAAATATGGTTAATAAGAAACAAGGAGATCTTTTTCAAGACAAGAGATGGAGTGAATGAAGGAAGAGAAAAGGGATTTTTAAAAAGAGGGAATTGAAGAAAAAGTAGAAATAGAGGTTTTACAAATGAGAAGGGGGAACAAGAGTTGGAGGGAGCTGGGAGGGATGGGAGGGGAAGTAGACAAAAAGAAAAAAAAAATAAGAAATTACAATGTTATATACAACTCATGATAAATGTAATCATCATGCACTGCCAACATGTACTAATAAAAAAGAGAAAAAATATATAAATAAGGGTTAAATAAGTGAATCAAAAATAAATTTTTCTCATATATATCCGGTACATATTTTGTTAAACTTATACTGTAACATTTCATTTTGGGGGTGTTAAGATAAATGCTATTGTGTTGATTTCAAATTCTACTCATTCACTGTTATACAGGAAAACAATTGATTCTTGTATATTAGCCTTATATCCTGAAACCTTACTATAACCACTTATTAGTTACAGAGGTTGTCAAGCCACCTTTTGAATTCCCTTTATGGTCATGTCATCTGCAAACAAAAATTCTCTTTTCCCAGTCAGTATACCTTTTATTTTCTTGCTATATTGCGTTAGCTAGATTTTTCAGTATAAGGTTTAAAAGGAGTGGTAAGAAGAGGTATCTGGGCTAGGAAAGTACCTCAGTGGTAGAGTTCTTGCCTGGTATGCATGTGGCCTTTGGTTCAATCCCAGGACCACAAAAGAGAAAAAGTGAGACATCCTTGTTTCTTAGTAGAAAGCTTCAAGTTTCTCATGATTAACTAAGCTGCTAATGTTCTGTACCTAATTGAAGCAATTCTCCTCCATTTCTACTTTGCTGAATGTTTATCATGAATACATATTGAGTTTTGTCAAATGTTTTCTGTACATCTATTGATATCATTATGTGATTTTTTTCTTCTTTACTTCTTGATGTGATGATTATATTAACTGGTTTTCTTTTAGTTTTTATTGTATATATTTAAGATGTACAGCATTTTTATTTCCATATAATTGAAAAATAAAATCATTTATATTTCATGTATACATGTTTTGAGATATATATACGTTGAAATGTCCTCTGCTTAAAAATATTATGTAATAGCACATGTCAAAATATAAAACATATTTTGTCAAATGAAATATCAAAAATATACTCAAGGAAAAAGAAAAATATGCTCAGCATGTCACTCACAGAGACAGATTAAAAATGTGAATATCACTCTAGGCAATTTCTTGATAACTCTATACATTATTGCATTTTTCAAAATAAAAAATTGGCATTGTCCTATATACCGTTTTGTAACCTGCTATTTCATTCAACAGAATGTAGCAGACACCTTTCCACCTCAATAAATTCATGTCGACATCATGATATCTTAATGATATAATTAATCATTCTTTTTTCCATCACAATTACCCTCCCAGTCAGGCAGCCAGTGGCAGAGTAGACAAGAGGCTGGTCAAGCTGGATAGGACGCTAACTGAAGGATCACAAGCAGAGCTACTACTTGCAGATTGTTACAAGGAGCTAGGTTTTGGAAATCAGACCTCCCATATAGTTGGGGCAGTAAAGTGGGTGGTTTCAGTAGGACTGATTCATTACAGGAGGATAGACAAATGGTGAGATTCAGAGCCAATACATTGAACAGAGCTGACAGTGGCACAAACTGAGGTCTAAAGAGACAAGCAGATAAAAACAATCCAGAATCGGTTCTGAGGGCCTGGTTCCTGCAACTGAGTTTTGGATGAAGGCCTTGAGACATCTTCATTCTGCAATCATACATAAAAATTATTTTGGCACCCTATATTTAATTATGTTATAATTAATATAACTAATTATATTTACTTCATTTGTTCAATACATGTATTTGGGTTATCTGCAATATGCAAAGTATTGTGGGTGATACAAGATGGAAGCAATTCTTGTCAGGGAATTTATAATCCAAAACAGAAAAGAGAAATGTATGCAAAGATACTAGGCAGAATATTTGCCTTATGAGTGATACTCAGAAAATGAATGTTTTTAGGAAGAGAAAAAGAAATCTGTTGAAATACTTAATTTAACCCTCACAGTCACTAGGAAAGTGAATGCTGTTATTCCTACACTATAGGTGAGGAAACTGAGGATCACAAATGTGTAATAAATTTCCCTGGGATGAACATCTAAGAGTGGAAGAACATGATGTCATGTTCCTTCTACTCCCCTGCCTCTTAAGCAGGGGTGACAAGGTGAGGGTGTCACAGGATCGGCAACATAAATGTTTGGAGATCATAATCATTTTCCATTAAATATTCTCTTACTCTCTCTTTTCTTCCTTTGTTTTCATTTGCTTGTTGCAATATTTATTTCTACTTTTGATAGTTTGGAAATACTCTTAGGCCAGAGAGAAGCAAGAGTTGAATTGTGCCTTAAGAAAAATCATCTACTATTTAAATTGATTCTAAAATGCATGTTCTTTTCCCATCTTTAGAACGTTAAAATCAGAATGAACTTTTCAATGAATAGCACCTTACAATTACTGTTCGCCAGGTGGAAATCATGACAGAGTTGTCACTGTCTACACAGGCCTAAACATCAAAAGTATTAGCAGCCAACCTTGCAGAGTGGGCATCACTGGCTTAGATGAAAATTGCTGAAACAATAGTGGCTACTCTTTATCTCTAGAAAACAAACAGTTCTTAGGAGGCAATGAAATACACAGTCATATGTTGCTTCACCATAAGGATTATTCTGAGAATTTAGTTATTAGGCAGTTTCATCACGTAAACATCATGAACCATGCCTACACAAGCTAAGCTACGTAAGATGTTTCTAGGCAATGTAATTTTATGGGACCACCATTATACATGTGACTCGTCATTGATCAAAATGACTTTATGCAGCACATGACTATATTTAGCAGTATTTCTGGATGGTTAGTGTAGGTCAGCTCTATATAATTGCAAAGCCAGATTAAAAGGCCAATAGCAATGGCTTTTAGTATAGATTATTTAAGAAGTAACCATATCTCCAAGAGTCTTAATGGTAAAGGGGTTAATATTGTATAAAATCCAAAAATATGACTGAGCCGAAGGTAATTTAAGTCAGTCTCTGAAAATGAAGAACTCTGAGTAGTAATTTAAGCAATGAATCTTATTTTTATTTTCTTTTTTCAGATGTGGAAATAAGACTTTTAAAAATCTCTCATCGAACCCACCAGAACTCTTTCTATAAGTGAAAAGTAAAAATTGTAAGTGAGAAGAAATCTTTTCAAAAATTTAATTAGCTGGGGTTGTTAGTAGGGGTGGTGGTATATAAAATGATAATGAATTTTAGATTCAAGTGAATATAGCATTTTGTAATATACTATTTTTCTTGCCCAAAGGTATCCTAGAGACAAACAGAAGGCTCTTTTGACTTTCACTTGATTTTCTCACACTTGTCCATTACTTTTTGGCCAAGTTCTAAGTTTCATGTGTTTCTACCTTAGTGGTAAATCCCTCTGTATTTTCATCTTAAAGCTGGGCCTTTAAAAAATAAAAACTAGGGGTTGGGGATTTAGCTCAAGTGGTAGAGTGCTTGCCTAGCAAGCACAAGGCTTGATCCCCAGCACCTAAAATAATAATAATACTAATATTAAGTGTTTGTATAGAAGTATCACTTACAGTGTGTTCTTTAGTGGTTTTGAATGGTAATTCACATATAAATGTGTAATTAAATATATCTTGATTGAATTAGATATTAGATAAAAATTCAATAACCTAATATATTTGTGCTAGCTAACGGAAACAAAGACAAATTATAAATTTCATTTCTCATTTATTTTGAAATGCTCTGACAGCTTTCGTTTCCTGCTTATTTTCTTGAACTACTTATATTAAGTGAGGATAGAGGATGTTGCTCCAAAACAAAAATTATGCGAGAATAAGCCCCCAGATGGTTAAATGTGTGTTGACAGTTATACATATACACATCCTTACATAAATATGCTTTTAAAGGGATAACCTAAACAAGAATTATTTTCTTTGTACTTAAGAAATGAGAATACTTTAGTT
Organism: Hystrix cristata; assembly: GCA_004026905.1. NCBI lineage: Eukaryota > Metazoa > Chordata > Mammalia > Rodentia > Hystricidae > Hystrix > Hystrix cristata. Next base: position 57,108 of record PVJO010008155.1, on the reverse strand, counting down.
AATTAAGAATGAGTGTGACAAATAGAGTACTTAGGAAAAACCATTTTCAACATGTCTAAAAAAAGAAGTAAAGCAAATACAAAAATAATTCCACATAATAAAAAAGATAAACGATCCATAAATAGAATTAAGGAATTTAGAGAGCACTTTAGACTATTTTGGAATGACCAAGATACTTTAGAGAATCAAGCAATTGTTTTATTTTCAGACACAATCAAAATAGAATTGTGTTGAGGAGATAACGGGATTAAGAATAAATACAATTAGGGATGTAAAGTGGAATGCAAAGTCTATACTTTCTCTTTGAGTTGATAGCCAAGTTTGGCCGTGTCTACGTTTCTTATCTGCTTGCATGTGAAAACTGTTACAGGAATTAGAGCTTTTGGGGCCAAGCTGCCTCATTGTTAAATTTCCCAGGCTCAGATTGGGCAGGGCGAGGTGTGAACATGTCCTGGTTTGTATGAGAAAATCACAGTTTATATATATTGCCCTTCAAAAATTATTAATAGTGCCTCCTTCCACTCTCAAGTAAATACTGTTGTCCCATTTTGAGGTGAAAATGATAATTCTTTTCTGTACTCTGGCGCCATCTTGTGATTAAAGCATGAAAAATTTTTACGGAAACTAACATTTTTTTGAGTCTATCTATACTTTGGGTATTTCACGCTCTAATATTACATATCCTGAGAGGAGAAACCACTGCAAAATATGAACATCACAAAGTATATCATATGCTAACTTTCTCCAAAGATTTCAGGTTTGAATTTCATGTCATCATGTCATTAAACTTTATCACTGGCTACTCCTCATGGCTGTTGCCATTTTCTGACTCCAGGACTCTTATTCCCATTTATCAGTAAGTTTAGCTCCTGGTACACTGTCACTCTCTCTCACACCACTTCTTCCTTAATTCTTGGTGATTCAGTATACACACAGATGATCTTCCCAATACTGTGGCTCTGACTGCCTGGAACCTCTCTCCTCCAGTGATCAGGCTCTCTGCCCTACACTCCCAGGTCACACCATGGACTTCGTCATTACCAGTTCTCATTTTATACAGGTCACTTGCTTTCCACCTGGGTCCCTCAGTAACTGAATGCCAAGAAACCTTTGACACCAAGAAGTTCCTGCAGCCCATTAATTATGACAGTATTTCATGGGACCTCACCCGCTGCTGTCTTTAGTCTCCATGTCCTGAAATTCCATGATCATTCACTATAATCAGGCCTTTGCAAATACCCTCAGCTCCTTTGCTTCTCCTTTGCCATTCTCTTAGCAAAACCACAAATTATAGTTACATTCATGTCTTCCCTACTCTGCCTACACCCTTGCAGTTAAATGTGGTAGAGAAAAACACACAGGAATAATGATTCATCTGATTTTAAATTCATAATAAAGAATCTCAATGCCAAGACCCTCAGTGGTGTCTAACAACTTAAACTATCCATTCATTCCTCTACTTTCTTGTTTTGATATTGCCATATTCTGTCTCTGTACCTTTTTCCCTCGCTCCCTTTCTCTCTCTCCCATAGTCATTCCCCCATAGTCATTCTTGGATAATATTAGATAATAACCTTATTTCCTGCTTTCCTGAGAAAACTGAAGCAAGCAAAATAGAATTTTCGAGTCCCTGTCTCTGTAACTGCTCCCCTGCCAGCATACTCCGCCTTCTCTCCTATTCCTCTAACCTAGAGGAACTACCTATGTTCCTATCTAAAGTCTAAGATAGTATCTCTACTTGGCATTAAATCCCATCCTCTCTTTCCTTACTCTATGACAGCACACTCTGCTTTCTATTTTATGTCATCTCATAAATAAATATTCCTCTCTTTTGGATCATTTGTCACTGCAGAAACATACCATATTTATTAAAATGTCAACATTTCTCATGATCTCACATCCCCTACTAACTACTGCTGTATCACTGTGATTACTTTTACAACAAAACTGTTTCTATGTATTCCCTAGGCCATTTCTCCAATCTCCTACATTTTTTTCTCAGACTCACTCCAATCAGAATGAAGGAGCATAATAAACTTTTGCTTTAAGCCTCTTGGTTTCACAGGGTACCCCAGAGAGGACGGTACAGGCCTTCTCCAAGAGGTGATTGGACCTATTCCTAAGAGAACTGGGTAACTTTGCCCACTCGTATCAGCAGAGGTCTGGAGAGGAAAGTGAGGGTGCAGATCCAAAGAGTGTTAGAACAATAGGATAAAATACAATAATCTAGCAAATCTCCCAATAAGAGTGCTTTCTGTCAGTATTTGGAATATAGTATGTTGGTTGGCGTGCCAGGGATGGTGCTAATAGTTTGAAAGTTTGGCTAATAGAAGTGTGGATACCATGACAGTTTAGACTAGAATTAATGAGGTTGAAAGATCAGAAATTCCCTAATGTAATATTGACAAAGGATCACAAATTTCAGGGAGATGGGAATGGGTTTGTTATATTCAACATCCTCAGCCTCTATTAACTTGATTCTGCTAGGAAAGTCCTTTCACAAGATATTCGGAAATGCCCTGGTGAGCCAGGCACCATCAGAAGAGCTCTGCGGTCAGACATGGTGGATGAGGCTGCAGAGGAAGTATGTATCCTTTCCTCATGAGAAGTACAGCCCGTTCAAGGCCAGGATATGACACTTATCACAGTGAGCCTCGGAGATAAGAGGTAATCAGACTTGTTTGATCTTCTGTGCTACATGGCAAGGGCTAACTGATTATGGGGTCCAGAGAAATCTTAAGTTGCTTGCCTGCTAAGATGTTGTTTGACATATGTAAGTAGGAAAAAATCTAGGTCTGCCAGGCAGAAACCTAACTCAATTTACCAAAGTGTGCCTTGAACCTAATAACCAGACCTAAATCAGATCATACTGAGAATGTGTAGGGCGTATCTGGGTATATTTGAGAAAAGATCTTGCAACATGGCCAGGGGTATATAACACTGGCTTTCTCCAACCCACTGTTTCTCTAACCTTGGAAAAACGTCCAGTGTTTCCCCAATACGTAACAACACAGTATTGCCTATTGACATTTGGTGTATCTTGGTTGTGAGGGGCTATCCTATGCACATGCAATGTTTAGCACATTGCTGATCTCTACCCACTAGATTCCAGAAGGACCCACACCCTCTAGTTAGGACAAATAAACTGTTTACCAAAACACTATCAAATATCTCTGGGTGACTAGGGTTACCAGATTTAGCAAAAAAACATACAGGTGAAATTTTAATTTTGGATTCAAATTATTGCACAGGCCATGCTTATACTAAAACATTACTGTTTACCTGAACAATTCAATCGGGCACCTTTGCTAACTGATTGCCAATTTTATTTGGTCACATTACCTGAAGAAGAAAATTGCTCCTGGTTAAGAACTACTGATCTAAACCACTGCTTCTCAATCTTTTGCTGAGAATCTCATTTAGACACTGATTCCTGGAACCCAATACCCAGAGAATCTGATGTAGTAGAACTGGGCTAATGCCTACAAATTTGTATTTTCACTGTGCTCCCAGATGACGCTGGTCTTTCAAGCCCAGGAATGCACCTTGAATAGTGGTGCTCCAAACAAACTGGCCAGGTAAATACACACCTGGGGAAAGGAAACAGTCAACAGTTCTTGGGTTCATTAGATACTTCTCTGAAATTACACAGTCCTACATATGCATACACACTCACACAGAAAATATTCAAAGATGCAGAGTAGTAATTTATGAAGATGGTTAGATGGATTGAGTCTTCACCTTAGTCAATCTAACAGTGATCCCCACATGGATGATAGCTGTGATGTTAGTGACATTTAGTGGAAGTGGGGATTTGCCCTCCCACTCCTGCTTCCTGTTTATCAAGATAAGAATCCCAAAGTAACACAAGTTGTGCATCCCTAATCCAAAATCCATGATCTTTTTATTTTTCATTCCTGGAGAGTATGTATGAGTTAATCATGTAAATACCTGAGTCTAATTTGTTTTATTTTCTTCTATTTTGGCAGAATATTGATAACATAACATGACCATTTGAACCATTTTAAGGGTACTTTTTATGGCATTAAGTACATTCTCGTTGTTGTGCAACCATCACCACCATTTCCAGAATGTCTTTAATTTTCTAAACTTAAACTCTGTAATCATTAAACAATGATTTCTCATTCCATCATCTTCCCAATGGCAAGCATTGTGCTTTGTCTCTATGAATTCAACTATTCTAGGTATAGAAACATATAGTGTCTGTTCTTTTTATATCTGTCTTATTTCACTTATAATGTATTCAAGGTTCATCCGTATTGTAACATGTGTTAGAATTTTCCTCTTCAAGGCTGAATAATGTACCATTACTTAGATGTATCACATTTTGTTTATCTAGTCACCTGTTAGTGAACACGTGGTTTGTTTCCACTTTTGGCTATTGAACATAATGCTGCTATGAACATAGGTGTACAAACATCTGATCAAGCCCTTGTTTCCATTCTATCGAGTATATACTCAGAAGTGCAATTGCTAGATCATATGGTAAATCTGGATTTAAATTTTTGAAGAACTGCCATGCTGGTTTTTCACAGCGGCTTCACCATTTTATGGTCCCACCAACAATGCATAAAATATTCGTTTTTATTTGTGTGTTTTTCTTTTCCTTTTTCTTTTTTTAAATAAGGAATATCCTAATGGGTATACACTAGTATCTCATGGTGGTTTTGATTTGCATTTCTCCAATACCTGATGATGTTGAACATCATTTTGTGTGTACTGTCCATTTGTGTACCTCTGAAGAAATGTTTACTAAGTCCTTTTTAATTGGATTGTTTTTGATGTTGAACTGTAGGAATTCTTTATATATTTTGGACATTAACCCTTTATCAAATATTTTATTTGCAAGTACTTCCTTCCATTCTGTGGGTTATCTTTTAACTGTCTTGAAAATGTCCTTTGATGCATAAAAGTTTTTAATTTTGATTAAGTTTGACTTATCTAGTTTGTTTTTCTGTCCCCAGTGCTCTGGTATCACATCTAACAACTCACTGCCAAATTCAGTGTTATGAAGCCTTTCTTTATGTTTTCTTCTAAGAGCTTTATAGTTTTAGTTCTTATACTCAGTACTTTGATAATTTTGTGTATGGTGTAAGTAAGGGTCCAACTTTATTCTTTCACATGTGCTGTCAGTTTTTCTGACATCATTTGTTGAAAAGACATCCTTTCCCCCAATGAATGGTCTTGGCAACCTTGCTGAAGACCTTTTTAACATACATATGAGGGTTTATTTCAAGGTTCATTATTCTATTCCATTCAACTATATGTCTGTCTTTATGACAGTACCACAGTCACCGTTTGATTAGTATAACTTTCTTGAGGACAGGGTTCTAAATCAGAAGTTACAGCAAGTTCAGAAGACGAGAACAGAGGTTGGCAAAGTTTCTCTAAAGGGCCCCACAGTTCATTATGTTGAGCTCCGCAGGTGTAGGGTCTCTTTCTCCTCTGTCACATAAGTCTAGCCTGCTGTTGTAGCACTAAGGTACCCAAAGACAATGCACAAAGAAATGGGCATATCTCTGCCCCTAAAAACTTGATTAATAAGTCAATTGGCAGGATAGATTTGCCAACCACTGGACTAGAAGTCACAGTTCGGCATTTTCAAAAACTTGAAGGAAAGTCAGTGTGATAAGAACTGCAATGAGAGAAGCCAACAAGGTTGGAGAAAGAGGCAGAGTCCACATCACATAGAGCCTTGAGAACCACAAACCAGGAGGATTTGATTTATTCTCCTTTACCTGTTACTCCAAACATCTAGCAGAGACCTACTAGGAGCTGGGACCAGGGACTACATACAGCCTCGGTCTTAGACCCCAAAACATTTCATTGTTAAAAAAAAGAAGACAAGTTTTAGGCTGGGAATGTATCTCAGTGCTAGATCACTTGCATAGCAAGTGTGTAGACCATACAGTTCAATCCCCAGCACCACGGAGGAAAACAAGTTTTTAAAACAGAATCATATAAGTATTTCATTTATGAGTTATGGCACATGCGTCTTCCATCACCCAAACCATAACTTGCCCCACTGCATTACTTCAGAAGTCTAGCTAGAATGGTGGCACACACCTATGATCCCAGCACTCAGGAGCTGAGGCAGGATGGTCACCACGAGTTCAAGACCAACCTGTGCTACATAGTGAGTTCAAGGCCAGCATGTACTACAAAGTAAGACCCTGTCTCAAAAAAAAAAAAAAGTCTATTATTTCTCCCTAGTACTATTGCAATAGCCCAAACAGGTTTCTACTTCTAGCCTCACTTTCTTCCAAACTAGCCTCCAGATTGTAGCAAATATTTCTAAAATGCAATTCTGACTGCATGCCCCAGTTTATAACTATGTAGATGGCTTTCTATCACTTTCAGAGCCAAGTTCAGGGTCCTAGGATGATATATAAAGCTCTGTATAATCAGGCCCTTGCCAGCATGTCAGCATCATCAGCTGTCCTCCCATTCATGGATGAGCTAGCCAATACCCTAGGACCAACACTCACTCACTCTCTCTCTCTCTCTCTCGCTCTCTCTCTCTCTCTCTCTCTCTCTCCTCTCTCTCTCTCTCACACACACACACACACACACACACACACACACACACACACGAACATGTTTGACCATAATTAAACGTGGAGTAACACCTACATCAAAGAAGAACACTTGATATCTGTGTGAATTCTTATGGTTGGTGTTTCTAATGTAAAGTATAATTACAAATAGAATAAGGCTTGGTTATAATAACAGCAAACTCACATAGAGATACTCTGTGCCCAACACTATTAAATCACTTGATCCTCACAAATACTATAAGTAATTAAGATCCATGCTCTCATTTTACAGATCAGAAAACTGAGGTGGAGGGGTTAACTTCTCCAGAATCTCACAGCTTGCACATGTGATGGCATTAATATTCACACTCAGGAATTCTGGCTCCATAATCTATGTATAAGAGGCTTCCTCATTGACCTATATGTGTGTCCTTATAAAATACTGACTAAAGCTACACTTTTCTGGTGGTCTCTGGATGGTAGCATTGAGACTTCCTGTGGGCTTATGGAGAAATATAAATTATCAGGCCTGGGCCCTGACCTACTACGTGGGAATCTGAGCAGATCAGGGATCTGAATTTTAGCAGTCTTCCTCAGTGAGTCTGAAGTTTAAGAAGTATTGCTCTAAAATATTTTTTTCCTGCAGAGCAGAGATCTTAATGGAGGCAGAGTTTAAGACAAATAATTTGAACAAAAGAAGTAGAAATAGGATTCTTTTTAATGCACAAGTTTCAAGCAATGACATAAAAAGAAAACAAACCGTAGCACAGAAAAATCTAGGTCATTATAGGTCTTAAAAAGATGCTAAAGCAAGAAAAGTACAAGACACACCTGAACTTAGAACAAATAGCCCTAAATTTAAATCCCAGCACACCCACTGACCAACTGTGTGCCTTTTGGCAAATTGCTCAACTACAGCATCTGTTTCTTCATTAAAATGTTAAAATAACAATCTCCTTAACCCATACCTCAGAATGATTATGAAAAAAGAATGTATGCGACAGTCTTTTATGGTAAGTGCAATAATGATGATCAAGTTTCTATTCTGCAAATCTTCAAAAGAATACATACATCTCTCTGCAACCCAGGAAACAGATTTTGAGAGTTGCAATGACTTAGGAAACATCTGTTTTCTGTAGTGTAGGTTGTGGGAGATAGACAACTAGAATGATGGATTGCTCTGGGCTAGAAATGACAGGAACAACCCTTGAGAGATTAGGGCCAGAGAACTGGCAGATAATGGCAGGGACATGAGTGTCTGTTTCTGAAAGTATCTGCAGCTTTACAATTTTTCAAAAAGTTTAAACCTAGGATAGCTTATGCTAATATTCAATCCATACTTGCTCATGGCCTACCAGCTGTTTGCTCTTGGATAACCTAAGTACAGCTAATTTGACTTCTGCTTGGTCAGTGCTCCTGCTACAAGGCTCATTAAGTCATCATCATCATCATCATCATCACTTCAGTGCTGGGGTTGGATCCCAGAGCTTTGCACATGCAAAACATGGATTTTATCACTGAACCATGCCCCCAGCCTCTAGAATTTTTTAATAACTTCTCTGGTTGTACCCCATAGTAGAAGGGAATGTCATTTTAACTTCGTTTAAATAGATGTGATTCCTGTCATGGCCTAATGGATTTATACTGAGCCTCACCAAGCCTACTCACTCTTTTGACCTCTGATTCTAATGCATTACTCTTGATGACTCAGTGAGTTTATTTCTATAGCCAAGGTGACATAGCTGGTGCTATCAATTAGTTTTCTCTGTATGTCAATATCTGTATTGCATAGGGGCTATAAACAACACTGTGGCTAATTCTCAAAGAATCAGGTACTGGAAAAAAGAAGCTGCAGACCCCAGCCCAGAAAATAAACAAAAAATGTAAACATGAGAAAACAAGGCAACAAAATGCCTCTAAAAACTACCAACTCCCCCAGAGACAATCCAGGAGGCATCAAAGGAGGAGGAAATCATAAGAAACACAGCAGAAATGTCTGAAATTGTATCAATGGAGGTAACAATACAGTTCAATAAGGTGCTTGACAAATTCAAAGAAGTTGTAACTAAAGAGATAATAACCCAAATGAAACACATGATCAGCAAGTCAAGAGAAGACACTAGTAAAAATCTAGTGGAGCTAAAGAAAAAGATACAAAACATGAAAGCCCCACATAGAAAAGAATGAGAGTCCATAAAAAATACCAAACAGAAATCTAGGAAATTAAAAATATGATTTAAAGTCTGGGCATCAGAAGTGACCAATCTGAGGACAAGTGTCGGGTCTAGAAGACAGGGCTGTGGTTAGTGATCAGTTAATGAAAGATACCTTAGAAACAAGAGAACATGAAAAATGGATTCAACAACTGCTGGATGACTCAGAGAAGACTAAGACTAACAGAGTAATGGGAATTAATGAAAAATCAAAAGACAGCACAGAGGGCATTAAAAAACCTGTTCACAGAACTAATAGAGAACTTTCCAGATATGTAATAAGAATTTAACATACACATAAAGGAGGCATATAGAACCCCAGATAGCCATGGTCAAAAAAACGAAAAAACAAACAAAAAAAAACCTCCTGCTACATAATAATTAAAATCAGAAATACAACACAATAACAGAATCTTAAAAGCTCTTAAAGAAAAGTGACAAATCATCTATAAAGGAAAACGTATCAAAATTGCGATAGACTTCTCAACATAAACGTTAAAGGCAAGGAGAGCTTGGAATAAAGTGTTTCCAACACAGACTGTTATATCCTGCAAAACTATCATTTGAAATTGATGAAGAAATAAAATATTTCCATGATAAAGGGAACTAATGAAATTCATGACCACCAAAGCAACATTCCAAAAATGTTTCAAGTACACCCTAGGAAGAGACAATGAAGTTAACAATGCCAAAATGTCCAACGGAGGGGGCTGGGGATTTGGCGCAGTGGTTAGAGTGCTTGCCTTGCAAGCACAAGGACCCGAGTTCGATCCCCAGCACCAAAAAACAAAAACAAAAACAAAATGTCCAATGGAATGAATGCATCAGGTAGGGCTAGCAAGTAAGGAATAGAAAGCGAAACAATAGTAAATACAGTGGTACTTCATTCATGAACTTAATTCATTTCATGATTCTGGTCACGAACTGAATTGGTTGCAAATGGAATCAAATTTCCCCATAAGGTTCAATGTAAATAAGGTTCATCCATTCTGACCCCTATGAATGTGGTCACAAACCAAGTTCAGTTGTGAACTAAATCAAATTTTCCCATAAAGTTCAATATAAATAAAGTGAATCTGTTCTGAACCATATGTATTTTTTAAGCCACAAAGATATGAAAAAAAGTACAATACAGAACATTATGAAGAGAGAGAACAATCACCTTGCTTGAGGCATCTTCTGGCCTGAAGGACAGGAAGGTGGGTGGGGAGGAGGTTATTGTTTGGAGGGAGAGTCCCCTCCACAAGGACATCAGGGAGATAGATCTTCAGGGGTTTCTGCTCTTCTCTGTCTCTTAGCTGCAGGGTTAATTCTGATAAAAAAAATCTATCTCATATTGCTTGTTTTTTCTGTGCTGCATAACCCTCAGGAAATGAGAGATCACATTATCATTCATAAGATTCAACACTTTATTCATTACACAGTTATGTTGGGGTGTTTCTCAAAGAAATCCTGGCATTCATTCCATTTTTCCATAATGGATTTTGTTGCATCATTGCTAATCTCCTATCTTCCTCATCCTCTGCTCCTCAAGAGCACCTCATGCTGCTCACTCGAATTTAGCACGTTCTTCCATTGTCAGCTCCTCCTTTATAGTCCTCAACAAGCCTTTCTATGTCTGCACCATCAGCATCCAGACCCAGACTCTTGTCCATGGACACGATCTTCTCCACTACCTGTGCATCAAGACCCTTCAGAGTCATGCTGAAATGGCACACTTTAAATCCACTTTAATTCGGCTGAGAGACGTGGGGAACGAGATAGGTTAAGCAGAAGCCAAGCCCATCCCCACTCCTTTTCTCTTTCTAAATTCGGTCTAATGACCCCCCTTAATGTTTTTGTTAGTCATACCCTAAGCATCTGCAAATTGCATAAAGAATTTTAAATTTCCTGCCTCCTCCTTACCCTCAGACATCTACTCCCTATCAGCACTCGGACCCTGACCTTTGCCCCTTCACTTGTCGGTATAATAATAAAACATCCTCACTAAGACCCCTATATTTACTCAAGCTCCCTAAACCTTATCTTGTGCCTAGTACCATAAAACCCATTTTGAATCTGAAACTTCTAAACTGCTGGAATTTAAGAAAACAATGCATGACTAATGTGACATAAGATTAATAACAACATGCCTATGTAAAATTCTGTGCATAAACCGTATATAAGTGATGAGAAGACAAAGACTCGGGGTAGAGAGCTTTTGCACATGAGTGCCTTTCAATACCAGCTAATAAATTGGACTCTATTTGGCTTTTTGTATTTGTGTGGCGTCTCTCTCACGACCAAGTGGGGTGAGATCAGGCTGCCCAGTGGGGCCAGCTCGGACTTTCACTTCAACATTCAGTGACACATTTTGGCCACTGTTTCCTCCAGGCTGTTTAAGGTCCAGTATGTGACATCTTCCCAGGGTTGGTCAATGAGGTTGATGCAGTGGAGGACATTGAAATTTTTCTTCCAGAACTCTTTCAGAGTCAAGGGTGTCTCTTTATGACATTAAAATACCTGGTGAAGATCACCTTCATGTACAGCTTCTTGAAGTCACAGATCACTTGCTGGTCCACAGGCTGCCAAAGAGGTGTCATGTTAGGGGGAAGACCTGGACCTTTATGAAGTCATACTCAGCATATGTATCACCCATCAAGGCTGGAAGGTGTGTTAGGGCATTGTGCACCAGAAGGCACCTTTCAGGCAGCTGGTTGTCAGAAAGGTATTTCTTAACACTGGATGTGAACACCTTGTGCCGCCATTCTATGAACAAGTCCCTTGTGACCCAAGCTTTCATACTGGCCCTCCACATGACAGGCAGTTCACATTCTGTTCCTTGAATGTGTGAGGGGTCTGGGAAAAGTAGTGGCTTACTCTTCAAATTGGTGCTTACATTTACACATGCAAAAGAGTCAATCTGTCCTTCATGGGCTTATGCCCTGGCAGCACCTTTTTCTCCTGCATGATATAGATTCTGTTTGGCATCTTTTTCCAGATGAGCCCTGTTTCATCACAGCTGAACACTTGTACCCTTCTGCCATCATCAATTCTATGAATTCTTTCTTGTAAGTTTCTGCAGTGGCCTTGTCAGAACTGGAAGCCTCACCATGTTTTATCACACTGTGCACGCCACTTCTCTTGTGAAATTTATCGTACCACCTTCTACTGGCTTTAAATTCATCACTTACTGCACTTGTTGCATTTATAGAGGGGTTTTCTTGCAGTAAATCACTATGAAACTTTCTGGCTTTTTCACAGATCATAGCTTCAATAGCTGTTTCTCACTCAACCACAGTAGCAAAAGTGTTTCCACCTCTTCCAGCACTTGTGTCCTCTGCTTGGTTAACATCATTACTCCTTTTGCCACATCAGCTCTTTGGTGGCATCTTTATTCTTCAAAATAATTGAGATTGTCAACTTCATCATCTTGTACTCCAAGGCTATATCAGTCACACAAATACCACACCCATGCTTTTCTATAATTTCCTTTTTTGATGCAATGGGCATTTTCTTCAAAACCCTCTTATCATTCTTGCTCTGCATGCTATTGTTACCATCATTATTGCTCTCCATGTACCTTCACTACTGCTCTGGATGTTCTTTTTACCACCATGCTTGCTTTGCACTTTCTTTAGAGCCAAGCTGGAATGAATAATACTTTACAGCACTGTGTGTGCTTAAACCACACAATAAAGCTTCACAGAAAATGTGCACAGGTCTGTCTGTGACCAAGATCTCAACTAGAGGAAGCCACAACTATGTGTCAGAGTGGGGAAGATGGCTGCATTTGTGTTCATGTGGGAAAAATGGCCACAGTCATGTTTGTTACCCAGTGTGAAATTTGCAAATGGAAGCAAAATTTTTCCAAATGCTTCTGTTCACAAACCAAATTGTTTGCAAACAGAAGCTTTCATGAACTGGGTTACTACTATAATACAATGACAGGAATAACTCAGTACGTATCAATTATAACTGTCAATGTGAATGGATTCAATTCCATAATCAAAAGGAGTAGTAGTAGAATGGCTCAGGAAAATCCAACCAAATGCTGTATACAAGAAAGACATCTAACACAAAAATTTGTATACTAAAAGGATTGACAACAATATTCCATGAAACAGGAACACAAAAATAAGTAGGAGTAGCTATCCTATTTTCAGACAAAATGGACTGTAAACCAAAGCTGATCAAAAGAGACAAAAAAATAAAAAGACATTACATATTGGTTAACAGAACTGTTCAACAGGAAGAGATAACAATTATAAACATATATGCACCAAACAGTGGTGCACCCAACTGCATAACACAAACACTAATGGACAAAAAAGATCAGACAAACATCAATATAGTTACAATGGGGGACATCAATACCCCACTGTCACAAATAGATCACTAAACAAAAAATCAACAAACAAATATCAGAGTTGAACCAACCTTTGAACAAATGGATTTAATAGATATCTACAAAGCTTTCTACCCAACAAGAGACTATAGTGATACTTCAGTTGTTGAATGGCTCCAAGCTTGAAATTTTCACTGTTTGAGTATGGCCAAGTTCAAAAAGGATCTTCTTGGTGTTTATAACTTTGCTCAATAATTGAACCAAAAATCTGACTTGGAAAAACCTTTATGGGCTGACAGTGAGTCCCACATCATGTCTTGTGGACACAAAGGGCTCCTAAGTGCCACTGTCCCCAGACAACATATAGTGCTTGTGTTGGTGTGTTAAAACATTCATCATTGTGATTTTTTTTTGCACTTTATTTGTGTAAACTATCATAACCATGGCTCCAAAGAAAGTTAGTGATACCAGCATTAAAGCTAAGAGGAAAACTGTTATAGAGTTAAAAAAAATCACTGTGAAATTTGTTAAAGTCCTGGAAAAATGAATTTTTGGGTCTTGGAACCAATTATTTGGTTTTCCATTATTTCTTATGGGAAACATGTTCAGTTTCAAACATTTTGATGTTCAAATGCGATTTGGAATTGACAGCCAAGGTATCATTGTACACATTCTTTTCAGCAGCACATGATATTTTCTCCAAAATAGAGTATGTATTAGCTAATAAAGCATGCTTAAGTGACCGCAAAAGAATCAAAATTTTACCATGTATATTATCAGATCACAGTGCAACAAAAGTAGAAATCAATAGCAAAAGAATCCACAAAAACTATGCAAACATATGTAAATGAAACAACACACTCCTGAATGATTAACAGGTCACAGAAGAAATTAAGGAAGAAATAAAACAGTTCCTATAAATAAACTATGATGCCAGTATTTATGGGATACAATGAAAGCAATCCTATAATGGATGTGCATAGCTGTAAATGGCCACATCAGAAAAACAGAAAAGGAAGGAAATTGTAAAGATCAGAGCACAATTCAGTCAAGGGTAGATTCAAAAATTAATACAAAGAATCAATGAATTGAAGAGATGGTTCTTTGAAACAATAAAGAAAATACATAAATCCTCAGTCAATCTTACAAAAAAGGGGGGGAACGCACAAATTAATGCAGTGAGAAATGAAAAAAGTGAAATCACAGTGGACACTGCCAAAATCCACAAAATTATTAGCAGCTACTACACAAACCTATATTTCAAAAAAATCAAAGATCTCAGGAGAAATGGAGAGATTCCCAGATACATATAAATTACCAAAATTGAACCAAGACTTAAAAATCTTGAATAATCCAATAACAGGCAATGAAATTGAAGCAGTAATAAAATACTGCCAATTAAAAAAAAACCAGGGCCTCATGCATTCACTGCTGAATTTTACAAGAACTTCCAGGAAGATCTAACACCAATACTCCTCAAACTCTTTAATGAAATTGAGAAGGAAGGAGTATTCACAACATCATTCTTGGTAGCTAGCATTACACTGATCCCAAAACTAGACAAGGATTGAACCATAAAAGAGCTATAGATGTAACAGATGAATATATGTTAAATAGATACAATAGCCAAACATAGATGTAAAAATCCTCAACAAAATATGGCAAACAGAAGGCAACAAATGATTGAAAAGATCATACACCCTGACCAAGTAGGCTTAATCTCGGGGATGCAAGGGTGGTTCAACATATGCAAATCAATGAATGTAATTTATCACATAAACAGAAGAAGGACAAAAATCACATGATCTAGTACAACCACAGTGGAAGTCAGTATGGAAATTCCTCAAAAAACTAAAAATAGAAATTCCATTTGATCCAGCTCGTCTCCTTTTAGGTATCTTCTCAAAAGAGTTAAAGCCATTATATTATAAGGATACATATAAACCAGTGTTTATAGCAACACAATTTTTAATAGCTAAATCTTTGATACAGCCTATATGCCCATCAATAGATGAATGGATAAGGAAAATGTGGTATTTATACACAACGAAGTACTATTCTGCATAAGGAAAGATAAACTTGAGGCATTCATAGGCAAATGAATGCAACTTGAGAACATAATGTTAAGTGAAATAAGTTAGATGCACAAGTTTAAATATTTCATGGTTTCTCTTATTTGAGAAACTATATATATACATATATACACATGTATACATATATACATATATATACATATATACACATATATATACATATATACATATATATACATATATATCTCACACACACAGAGTGGTACCTTAGTTCATGAACTTAATTCTTTGCACAACTCTGGTTGCAAACCAAATTGGATGAGAACCAAATCAAATTCAATGGTTAGATTCAATGTTGACCTTATAGAGAAATTTAACAGCGAGAGAGAGAGAGAGAGAGAGAGAGAGAGAGAGAGAGAGAGAGAGAGAGAAGACAGATAAATAGCACACAGGGAGAAGTTCAAATAATTCCTCAAATTATCTTCTTTGTAAGAGAGAGGGTTTTTAGTCTGACTTGTACTCTGAGCAACATTTCTGCCATTCTTTTAAGATCATGATACACAGTAACTATTGTTATGCTGTAATTATTTTGTTATGAAACTGTTTCATTTTTTTCATAGAAGAGTGCTTTTTATATTTTCTTTATTAACATCTACATGTATTACATTAAAATAAAAAACCGAAGTGATCACCAGCCACACCAGTTAAAGTATGATATGAACAGCTAATTCTACAGTTACAAAACAATTTCTGGTTCTGCTCAAAGTGGCCCATACAATCTAAGTAGAAGACTCTAACCTCTGTTCTCAGTTACCTGGCTTACCACATGTAGAAACTGTTTACCACATACCCGAAAATTTAAAGCCACTCTAGCAAAGTAGGTATGACGGGGGCAAGGATGATGTCTGATTTCTTGTCAGGTGGTCTACATAAATCATATACTTACCAAATATCCTCATCTGATCTGCACCATCCCCCCTGCTCTGCCTTCTTAAAAAGCAAAACATCCAGAAGGGTAAGCCTTTGTTACTCAGTGTATGGGCCAGACCACAGTACTACAATCACTCAGGAGGTTAGAAATTCAGAATCTCAGGGCCACTTGGCCCTGGTTTGTTTGGTATGTGTGTGTTTTCTTTTGTTTTGTTTTGTTTGTAGTGCTGGAGATCAAACTCAGGGACTCACACATGCTAGCCAAGCCCTGAACCAATGAGCTACACTCCCAGGCCTTGTTTATTAATCAGACCCCCAGGTGATTCACATGCATGTTAAAGTATAAGAAGTACTGGTTTAAGCAACACATCTGTTAAAGCATAGATCAAAAAAGAATCGAGATTGTCCGCTTAGCATGAAAATTTAAAAAAAAAAAACCACACAGGGCTGTATTATAGCTCAGTGACAGAGCACTTGCCTAGCATACGTAAGGCCCTTGAATTAATCCCCCTTACTGCAGAATATAAAATAACTAAAATTGAACAACTCACCTCAATTATGATGTATGATGTTGGAAGCAAAGTAGCCCAAATCTCAGTACAAAGGCAGTGGCAATATCCAGATTTCTACTCTTGGAGGTTTTCCAAAAGATTTCATCTAAAATCCATGCCTGCTACACAAACCAATATAGCTTCCCTTCCTGCCAGCTCACAGGGAGGAGAAAGACCCAGAGAAGACTCTTGTCGGCCCCAAGGTGGACCCTGCAGCTACCAGAAAGCACTGAGCCTTGCCAAACAAATTAGCCTTGAGGAAATATCCAGGCTGAAATTAAGAGCTCTCCTAGTGACTTGAGTTCCTTTTCTCTCCACCATTAGCTGGTTATCACCAGTTTGAATACCTCAACCACTGGTATTCAAACCGAAGACAGCCTATTGCCTCCAATCAGTTTATGATCCTTTCCCGGTGCTCCTGGCAGGAGGATTAAATAAAAAGAAATTCACGCCAGAGTGATCTTTTTATATCTTCCTCTTTGTTCAACAGAGTCCTTATGACAGCATTTCTAGCACTAACAGCAACTTTATTTTGGTAACGGAAGGGTCAAAACCAATTATAGCAAGGGTTTTGCTTTCCGTAAACTTCCTGTCTTTGCTAGCCCTGAAGCAAGCAGTGGTCTCCTTTCAGAGGCCCTGCCTTCTAGTTAAACAGGAGCACAAGCGGAAGATGGGACAGATTTGAAAAGGAAGCAAATGAAACCAAAGCTTAAAGCAGGGTTAGGTTTCACTGCACAGGCCCACCAGAGATTTAAAGAAGAAACAGAAATAGTGCTTGAATCATGCTATCCTTCTAAAGCTATCCTTTCCTAAACCAGAAATAGAAGAGGACTGTTAGATTGTAAGAAAAGAAGATATCCTAAATTAAGTTACAGCCAAAGGATGGAGGGAAAAAAGAGCTAAGAAAAGGATTTTTTTTAATTTTTTGAGAAAAATCAGACTTTATTTTATCACAGCATTACAGAAAGGAAAATATCATTTACTACAACTTGAAGTTATTTAATCTAGCTTCTTAACTATGCATAGCATCAAAAGTAAGGAGAAAAACATTCAGTTAGTAACTCCTTTTCAGGTTTTTAGTATCAGCATTAAAGGGCATAGCTTCTTATAGCCAAGAACAAAACAAAACACCCTCTCTCCAGTATCCTCAAACGTATGCAAATCATCAAGCTATATGAGAGAAATATACTTGCTCCTGAACAAAAGGTCAGTTTTACATGTAGAGAAGGGGAGGTTTCCTATGAAGCAAGTTTTCTACCTAGGTGTTCAAATCATGGAAAGGATTGATATTCGGAAATACCAGGAAAGAAAGCTCTAAGGTCTCAAGCTTCCTGATTCTTAAGGGAAGGCACTTTTCTCTCTCTCTCCCACCCTGTTCTTGAGTGCTGTCAGGGAGCTAGCCAGAAGCTCTAGTCTGTGGTACCACGAAGTCCATTTACACAGTGCATGGGGGGATGAGCTTGCTTCTTCTCCAGCCTCGAATCTCCCTGACTCTACCAAAGTAAAAATTAAAAAAGTTTTGAAAAAAGATAAGACTGAAAAGTCAGGAGGATTCAATATTTTAGAATTCCCAATAAAGCCAGGCTTAGCAGAGTGTATCTATAGTCTCAGCTACTCTGGAGGTTGAGGCAGAAGGATCTTCTGAGCCCGGGAGGTCAGGGCCAGCCTATGCAATGCAGCACTGTCTCGAATTTTTTTATATCCTCAGTAAAATAAGACAAGTTTATTTTAACTCACAACTTCAGGCTAAATCAACAAAGAAAAAACATCTCTCTGCATTTCTTGCCTCGATGAAGATTAGCCATCAAGGCCACATCACATTCTGTCTTGGAACCAACCAACCTAGACACAGCAAAAACTTCTCTTCATGAGTTAACCTCCTTTCACAGGATGTTCTCACTTCATGTTGTCCCACGTTTCTTATCCATAGCTGGTGTGCGTTCAGTGTAAATGATTTATGTTTTTTCTCTCCACATTTTCATCATGCCATATCCCACTCCTTAAATCTGGTGGATGTTTTTCCAACTGCTCTCTGGCCGTTCTGCTGGAAGCTTAGAGAATTTGTGCCAGGACAAATTGTGAATGTAACTGATGCCAGTTGACAATGGTTAAAATGCGTGATTTTAAGTTGTATGTATTTTATCACAATTAAACAAAGGTATAAAGAGGGATAGTGGAATTTCTGTAAGACTTTTGTAACCTTGTTCCAAGATAAATTCCCTAAGGTGCCAGCATCTTTTAGTTTTGGCGAGCATTGGTAAGCGCTTAATAAACCTGTAATTTCAGAGACCTCTTGGTCTCAACTGTTCAACAACTATATTAAATAAGCATTTCATATTCTGTAAAACTAACATTCACTGAGAATGCCTGCTTCCACGCCTTACTGACCTTGCAAGGTTTTGAATCAAGCTTTCCACGTATAAAACAGGGAGAGCAATAAGACCTTCTTTCTGGAACAGTCATGATGATTTCGTGAAGTACACAAAATGCCACTTCCTGAAGCTCCCCTGTGGTGAATAAACTCTCTTTACACTTACGTTGCCATCAGGATTTTTTGTTCTGTTGTACAGTGCTGAGGACAAATTAGGCACTAAATAGACATGTATTGAAATGAAGTTGAATTCTGAAAAGTGTGTGAGTTGGGGGATGGCCTGCAGGTGTCCTCACCTCTAAGCCTGTGGCACCTTCTGTACATGTTCCTCTCAGTCACCCCTCTTCTCCACCAGGATGGAGCGTGTGCTAGACTTTGTTAATTCCAGTGTCTTCCCTCAACACTTTCAAGATCAAGCAATTTCTGGCTAAGAAACAAAAGCAAAACTGTCCCATTCCCCAGTGGAGCAGATGAAAACCGCTAATAAAACTGGATACAGCTCCAAGAGAAGAGCCAAGCAGAGTCCCTAAGGAATTGCACATGAGATGGCACATGTATTCGTGCTGATCAAGGCACTCATTTCAGCTGCCCTCCAACATGTCTCCTAGGTACTTCCTTATAGCTTATTACCCCTAGTCCAAATCTGTTCCAAAAGGTGCAAAAGCTTTCTGTTATTATGACTTTAGTTCTTCATTCTCTTGTGAATGCCCTCACCCTTCTTATGTCACTATCTTAGGCCCAGCCTGAAAACCAAAGGGGCTTCCTCCCTTTTAAATGTAAGGTTTTTGTTTTTTGTTTTTTTTTTTTTACCAAGAACGTGTATTGGTATATTGTATACATAATGATCACATTTATCATGCTTATTTTGTACCTGTACATGATGTATCTTGGTTCCCCCCATTCCCCATCCCTGCCTTCCATTCTCCCCTTCCTTATTTATAGCAGGTTTATTTACATTTTTACATTTTTTCTCTTACCCCTTTCTTTCCTTTTTCCTTCCTTCTTTTCCTCTTCTCCCTTTCTAGTTCTCCTCTCTTTTGAATATTATCTTTCTTTTACCTAATATCTATTATACCTCTTTGTCTTTATGTACACTTATGGTTTCTCATATCAGAGAAACAATTTGATATGTACTCATGAGTGACTGATTTATTTCACTTAAGAGTATGTTCTCAAAGTGCATCCATTTACCTACAAATGACTCTAGTTTACCCTTTTTATGGTAGACTAGTACTCCATTGTGTAGAAAAACCATATCTTCTTTAGCCATTCCTTAGTTATTGGGCATTTGGGTTATTTCCAAGACTTAGCTATTACAAATTGTGTTGCTATGAACATGGTTGTGCATATATCTCTATGGTATGAGGTTTCCAATTCTTCTGGGAAGATACCAAGCAGAGGAATAGCTGGGTCAAATGGAACCCCTAGTTGTACTTTTTTGAGGAGTCTCCATACTAATTTCCGTAGTGGTTGGATTAGTCTACATTCCCACCAGCAGTGGAGAATGGTACCCTTTTCCCCGTGGCCCTGCCAGCACTTGTTGGCTGATTTCTTAATAACAGTTGTTCTTTCTGGGGTGAGATGGAATTTTAGCATTGTTTTGATTTGTATCTCTCAAATGACCAGTGATGTTGAAGACTTCTTCATATATTTATTTGCCTTTTTTATTTCTTCATCAGAGAAATGTTTATTCATTTCAGATACCCATTTAAACCAATGGCCAACATCACACTAAATGGTTAGAAACTGGAAGCTTTCACACTAACATCTGGAACAAGACAAGCATGTCCCATATCACCACTGCTATTTAATAGAGTTCTAGAAATATTAGCCAGAGCAATTAGGCAAGAGAAAGAAATAAAAGGAATAAACATAGGAAAGGCAGAAGTTAAACTATCATTATTTGTAGATGACATGATACTGTACGTAGAAGACCCCAAAAATTCCATGAATAGACTTCTAGATTTAATAACTAAATTCAGTTGTGTAGCTGGATACAAAATCAACACTCAAAAGTCAATAGCATTCCTATATATACCAATAACAAACTCACTGAGAAAGAAATAAGAGAAGATATACCTTTTGCAATCGCATCAAAAAAAAATGAAATACTTAGGAATCTATCTAACAAAACAAGTAAAAGATCTTTACATTGAAAACTACAGTACTCTAAAAAAGGAAATTGAAAGAGATATAGAAAATGGAAAGATATTCCATGTTCTTGGGTAAGCAGAACCAACATAGTGAATATGGCCATACTTCCTAAATTACTATACAGATTTAACACAATTCCAATCAAAATACCATTGACATACTTCACAGAATTAGAAAAAACAGTCATGAAATGGCAACGGGGCAAGGCAGGGGGCATCAAAATCCCTGACCTGAAACTATGCTACAAAGCTACTGTGATTAAAAACAGCATGGTAATGGCACGAAGACAGACACAAGGACCAGTGGAATAGGCTAGAAGATGCAGAAACAGCTCCAAACACACTCAAATACCTCATCTTTGACAAAGGAGCCAAACACCCTCACCGGAAGAAAGATAGCCTCTTTAACGAATGGTGCTGGAAAAACTGGCTTGCTACATGCTGAAAACTAAAACTAGATACATGTCTCTCACCATGTACTAAACTAAAATTGAAGTGGGTCAAAGATCTAAACATTAAAACAGAAACACTAAATCTACTGGAGAATAGAATAGGAAGAACGCTCAAAGACCTTCCTCCCTGGCTCCCTATGATCACTGGGATGTATCTGCTTTACCCATGTGTGGATTTGAAGCCAGATCGCCCGCTTGTCTTTCTCTCGCTCCCCTGGGAATTGGACCAGAGCCCTGGTAGCCCTCTCTGTGTCCCTGGTAAGGATGTTTGTTCCCTCAAATTTAGAGAGCTTCCTAGAAGGCCCTTCCTTTTGTAAAGGGCCTAGGCTGTGAAAGTCAGATTTAATAGTGGTTGTAGGTCTTTTTTTTTAGGCTACAGTGTGAGCAGACCACAAGATCCAGCATGGCCACATCCCTAGCTGGGCAGGTGGAGGGGGAAGTTGATGGACAATGTGGTGTGTTTGCAAGGTGGGTAGGCAAAGGAGCAACACTTCACTGGGTTCCTGGGAGGCATCCAGCCAAAAACTTGTTTTAATGGCCCAAATATGTTTGAGTGAACAGTGGCAAAAGGGACAAGCTACACTGGAAAATCCCAACGTGGGGGAGATCTATCACCTCCCTGGATAGATATCTATATAATCACCCAGCTAATCTCTCTCAGGAGCAGGATAGGCTAGGTTTTATGTAAAACCCACTCTGAAAAAAATTTTTTTTTCTGGTGTCTGTAATATGTCTAATAAACTCACAGATTAAAGCCAAATTCACATATTAAACCCTGTACCCACTTTCCAGAATGCACTAATTATACATTAGCAAAAGTACATTTGTCAGCTTCCTCCCTCACACACACACATGAATGATGTTTTAGTTGTTGGAAAGAAGGGAAAGGCTAAAACCTTTTTAAGGTCTCTTTCTTTCTCTGATCTTTAGCAGAAACATGCCTCCAAAAAAAGAAGAATGGTCAAAGTGACAAGAAAAGATAGGAATATAGCATTTTACAGATTCACATTTTGGTTGAAATTTCAAAGTTCACTAGGTGGCGCTCTAACGTCGCTTTTTTGGCTCCAGCCCCAAACCACCTGATTGGCCAAATTGAGTCCAGTGGAAGCAGCAAAGCCAAGCTGTTTGTGTCTAGTCTCTGAAATAGGTACTTCTTGAAAGTTGAATTTCCTATAGCCCACCCTTTATGGGGCCAGCTTAAAGGATGGGCCCCAGCTAGTCTGTGGCCAGACCCTAAGGGTGGTCACAGACCATATTCAGCCATCTTCTCTTATCTTTTCCCAGCCCAAAGCACCAAAATGTCACATCTGGGGGAGAGGAGTACACCCTGCAACACCATGCCACTCCTCTGCTGGAATACACAGCTACCAGGGTCCTGCCAAGATCATAAACTTTGAGCTTCAGTGATGAATTAAAGAGGCAGCGTTTAAAATAAAAGCAGGCGATTTATTTGGAAAAAGGCAAAAAAAGGAAGATAGCTGTTCTGGAAGAGTAGGGAGCATCATTCATGCGTGTGCAAGGGAGGAAGCTGACAAATGTACTTTTACTAATGTATAAGAGTGTGGATGGAAATTAATCCTGAGTCTTGTTTTAGCAAAGATTTAATTCTTTGGACAGAGAAGTAAGAAAAGTTTTAAACAGCCAGTCCTATCCTCAGCCTCAAAGCACGGCAAAGTCATTTCACTTGAGGCTGAGGCTCAGTTCATCAGAATCACAGAAAAGAGATGAGGCAAGATGGTGGGGTGAGGAGGTGGGACAGAAGCCCCCAGACAAACACGTCAGCGATCCTTTCCTCGCAGCCTGGTTTAACCATTACTCGGTGCCCTGAGAGATGATAACAGAGAGCGCTTCTTAGCCCTTCGAAAGTTTAGGGCCTTTTCTAACACCCTATAGTACTTGCTTTCTGGCCAGTGTTAGTTTATAAGGGAGTCTTCAGAATTCTTGAGAATGACTCCCTGTAAATTTATGATAATGCATTCCTATAAATTCAAGATCTTGAAAAATTGTTCCAAAGTTTCTTTATAGCTTAGACTAAACCCTAAGTCTTAGCAATTTTTAGTAAAAGTAAAAGGAAATGTATGTACTATGTCCTTACTATCGAGACTCATTGTTAACAAGTTGCACAGCTTCTAGTTTGGGTTTCTTGTTTTGCCAACTATGTTGTGTACTCCTGAGAGTTACGAGCCAGATCTTAAGCTTTTTGTAGCCCCACAGTATGATACTGTTCACATGAGAATTACTTAATTAAGCCTTGGTAGTCACATTATAAACCAGATTAAAATATAACTGAGCCTATAAACATTACTTAAAATAAAAACACCCTTGTGGCAGCACTTTGAGATGCTGGTTCTATTTCAATGGCTTCTTCTGAATTTTAAATATCAAACATTACAAGAGAACATTAATGACCGTGACAGATTTCCCTGTTGACTTCGGACTTGCTATGTACTGAACTGGTGGGCCAAGCAGGTCTTGGACGAAGAAGACCAAATAAAAGCAAGAATCTCTGTTGGACAGACCAACCCTGTGTCTCTTCGTTGCCAGGAGAAGTTGTGCAGCTGTTGCTCGGTGTCCAAGATATCTAGGTGCAGTAAAGGTTACGCCTGGTGCCAGACCGGCTCGAAAGAGAACAAGGACTCTGGAGAGCAGCACTGTCCAGCCATGTGTGTCTGTATATTTGTTTTTCACAAAACTGAGAGTCTAGACAAAAAGTACAGCACATTTTATACGTTCATACAATGATGCATTTGTACATATGCTTTGTGGCAGAGAAATCAACCGCAAGCAACATAAAGTAAGGAGAGATTTTAAAACTGTGACAATTAGGCCTGGGGGTATCGTTCAGTGGTAGAGCAAGACTCTGAGTTCCCTGCCTAGTACCATGAAGAGAGACCGAGAGAGAGAGAAATTAAAAACAATAGTTATACTCTAACAAGGGAAATGTGGCATCACCCAGTACATGAGCTCATATCTGTAAAAATTAACAATTACATGATCTACATTGATATAGGACATACATGTAAAGGTCTATCAGGCAAGTAAAATCAGAACTAAGAAAGCGTGAATGTGTGTACTGATTTTACTTTGTTTTTACAGTGCTGGAGATTGAACCCAGGGCCTTACGCACGCCGGGCAGACACTCTACCACTGAGCTGCACCCCCAGCCCCTATTTTGAAATGTAAAAGGAAGTAGTACACAAGAACATGGCAGATATCAGAAATTAATTTGGAAAAAAGAAAATAGGATTTTAATAGTTATTGTTTAGGTTTGTTACTCTGTTTTTTACTAAAGTTCATAGCTGTCAACTTCATAGCTGTCAAGTAAGGGAGCGGCATGAGAATAATAAAACTGCAGGTCTTCCAGGAAAGAGTAAAAGAGGAGCGAGGG
Source organism: Hystrix cristata (assembly GCA_004026905.1). Classification (NCBI taxonomy): domain Eukaryota; kingdom Metazoa; phylum Chordata; class Mammalia; order Rodentia; family Hystricidae; genus Hystrix; species Hystrix cristata. The sequence goes on along the minus strand of PVJO010008155.1, from coordinate 32,133 downwards.
TGGAAAGGCAGCAAGAGGAAAAGAAAGGCACATACTAGGGGAAGAAAACAAGAACCACAGAGAGAAACATCTGTAGAAAAAAACAAAACTGGTAGAGACAGGATGTAATGGCAGAAAGAGACACATTCCTGTGTACTTGTACCTCACAAAAACCCTACATGGTATTGCGATCATCTGCATTTTTAAAAAGTTGAAACTGTAACAACAAGGGCAACTTAGCAAGATCATGTCTCAAAATAAAATTTTGAAGGATCCGAGGATGTATCTCCGTGGTAGAGCACTTGCCTATCATGCGTGAGGCCTTGGGTTCAATCACCAGAACCACAAAAAATGTTTCAAAGTTAAATTAAAAAATGATCGTACAGAGTGACTTGTAGGAGAGAGCTTGGAAGCTATTTCCTGGTCTGTCATTTAACAAATTAATCTTGAAAATAAGGGGTTCAATTAGAAAACCCAATTTTACTAGTCTCTGATTTTCTAGTAGGAACTTTGGGGCAGAGATTCTTTCTAATGAGCTTGAGTTTAGGCTTTGGGTCAAGCGTGCTGCTCACATTTCTTTCATCCTTAAGAGCAGGCTTAGCATCAGGAAAATACCAGTGTAAAGACCTTCTTGGCAGAACCTGAGAGGACTCTTAGATTTGTATCTTCTTGTAACGTTATCATTATTTCTTCCTTCAAGAACCATTTGTGCCTTGCTTGGTCCTTTCTCAGCTGCACTAGCGTCACTTACTAGAACCAACTGAACATGATTTTTTAAAATGATGCTGGGGAAGTTCTGGGGTGGAGGAGAAAGGAGGAGAGCAAGACAGAGACAGAGAGGGAGAGAGGGAGGGAGGGAGGTGTGTACAGAGCAGGACTGAGCCTAAGTAGGAAGGTTGGGAGTGGAATAAATTGCACTGGAGCAGTGACAGGGGACAGACCATGAAGGAACGACCTTTTATACAATTTTGCCTAAAAGATTCAACAGAACAGGTGTAAACATAAGCATACTTGATCACATGTACAGAATGAACAAAAGATGGCCCTAGAGGTGGGGACATCGCTTGGGGAGCTACAGTGTCATAGAAAGGATGGAGTAGAGGAGACAAATTACAAACATGAAGGAGGAAAGTCTGGTTCGCTGGGTTTTGCCTTGAAGGTCTGAGTTGGTGGCATCATCATTCATCAAAATAGGCAGTTTAGAGGGGAGAGGCTTGAGTGGGAGTTCCATGTTGGATATGTTGATGCGGAGGGGCCTACAGGCCTTCCCAGTGAGCCTTTTCAGTGGTTGGATATTTGGGTTTGGCACTCAGGAGACAACTCTTGGCTGGGTGTGCAGCCACAAGGCATTAGAATGCCGCTGACAGTTGCAGCCACGTGGACGCATGACCCCCTGCAAGGAGAGGAGTACCACAGCGAGAAGAGGCTGACGGGAGACCCCTGGAGATGCTCACAGTCAAGGGTAGGAGACTAAGACGTAGCTGTGGGTATTTGGAAGAAGAGGGTGACAGGCAGCTAAGAAGCTGTTTCAACCAAGAGTATGGCCAAGAGTGTGGAACCGTTATGAGGTCAGACAAGTTAAAACTAAAAGGAACGATTGCTTTTCTCTGAACATTTTTCTCTGCACACTGCACCTCTTCTAGGAAAGGCTAGAGCCACTTCAAATCTAGCCTTCTCAGTGACTTGCTTCTCACTCCTCACTTCTCCCATTATACAGCTATCAAGCCTGCCCATCTCTTAACATACACTTTCGAATATATTTTTTATTAATTTGGTATCTTTATACATGTACATAACATATTTTGATGATATCTACCCCCATTAGCCTTCTTCAGACCCCCATTCCTCTCATCCTTACTCCCTCTTGTCCAATAATATACAACTTCATGTAGTATATATTTAAAGAGAGTCTGACTAGCCAAAATGGAGTCTATTCACGACCATATAGTCCAAACAGTAAGAAGTGTCAGTTGGTACAAAAAGAGCCACCCAGGTCAAAGATTTAAGCAAACGCAGTGTTGTGGCTTGTATCTAGATGTCCCCCCAAAGCCTCATGTGGCCGTAGGTGGGGCTTTTCAGAGGTGGTTATACCTTGCTGCTTTGCTACCTGCCACGAACTGTTTCTCCTCTGTGATCCCCTCTGCCACACCACCCTGCCTTGGAGCCAGCCAATTATGAATTGAAACCTCTACAAACTGTGAGCTAAATAAACCTTTCTGCCTTTGAGGGTCAGATATTTTGCCCCAGCAACTAAAAAAAGTAACTAAGACAAGCAGGAAGAAGGGATAGTTCCTGGGAATGAGGGTTTGAGCCAGACAGGGATCAGTATGGGACCTTAGACAAACTCCCTCAATCTTTTTTATCATTTTAAATGCAGAGTGGAGTTAAAACTTAGTGGCTGCTGTGTTGTGCTGCCTAGAACCCACCTTTGGAGCTGGAGGAACTCTTTCTCTAGCTGCTAGGAGCATTGCCAGGAGACAGCTCTCATCTGCCATCCTCACCAGGTGTTTCCCCTGGCAGGAGAGAGCCTCCTTGCTCACAGTTGTATCCTCTTCCCAACACAATCACATCCAATGGCCAGTCAGTGTGGGGGCAATAAAGGCCCATTCCCCTGACCCTCACCAGGTCTCCTGGTCCTTGAAAGACCTACCCTTGATGAGTGAGTGACCCTAGGCCCAGTAGTTTTGTTGGTTAGATCTCTTTTGCCGCCCAAAACATACTTGCTTCATCTTCTCAGGTAAACGCGGCTGTCTCTCTGGCACAAGTGACTCTCCTCACCTCTGTGTTTCCTGGGGATAAAGTCCCTCTAGGGAGATCACTCCCATTTTCCCCAAGCTCTACTAAACCGACCTGCACATCTGTTCTTTAGCAGTGTACAGTAGGTTCCCAGTATTTATCGTTGGTATATCGACTTATTTGACTCCCTGATGTCCTTTTCAGTGCTGTTTAAAGTGGCAATTCTGTATACTTTCTCATGTTTATTCCCCAGTTATATTCATTTAGTCTGCATCAAATTTATTTACTACCCTAATTTATGTAACATGTGCTCGGTTACCATCTCTAATATGTTCATTCATCCACTGAGTTAATTGAATTGCTGGTTCATGTCTTTATAATTCTGTCGTGTGCCTCACAGAGCCTTCTGCAAATAGATACATTTTTGAGTATATGTAGTACTAGGGACTGACAGGGAAGCTCTACCACTGAACTACATCCACAGCATGCTCTTAGTCTTTAAGAGACAAGGTTTCAACAATTTGCCCAGGCTGGCCTTGAACTTGTGATCTCCTGCCTCAGCCTCCTGAGTATCTGGAATTACAGAGGTGTGCCACCAAGCTGAGCTGCAGATGGATACTTAGTAGATGATGTTGCTAGTGAATCGGTTTCGTTTTGCTAATAAAAGAAGTATGGTACAATAGAAGGAACTTAGACTTTGAAGCTAAAGACGTCTGAAATAGACGTGAGATCTTCCCATGTTAGTTACTCCAACACTCCATCTCCTCATCTACAAAACTAAGAATTAGAAAGCCTTCCCTTTGTGGCTGCTGTGACGAATGAAGGGCAAAAAAAGGCATGGCTCAGTCATACTCCCAGCAGTAGGGAGGCCGAGGCAGGATTACAAACCTGAACTACATAGCAAGCTCAAGGCCAGCCTGGACTACATAGTGAGACCCTGTCTCAGAAAACCAAAATGAAAACCAAATCAAACAAACAAAAAGAGAGCATGGCACATAAGAGACCTTCAATATTCATTTCTCCTATTCTGAACCATAGAGTAAATACCAATGGAAGTGAACTGCCATCCCTTTACATAAATACTGTTTGGCTTAATTATTTAAAGTATCTAATGCCTGCTTCACCATTAACATAAAAGAAATCAAAGTAGAATTCAATTTTTAAATTACTCATTTCACAGCCACTAATGATTTTTCCTTGCTGCTAAACATATAGAAAGTGCCAGGTAAAATTTACTAAGCTACCTACAGGAGACACATTCTATAAGCAGTCCTTTTGCCTATGGAATACATACAAACTATCACACTTTATTCCATCAATGACAGGACATTAAATACATCATGTTGAATTCTGTAGTATCACTGCCAAGGAGATGTTTGTAATTTTTTATTTTGAATATGCTAGAGGGAAATATAACACAAAATTTGGAAGCTGCAGATGCATTACAGAAATCATCAAGACCTGTCCTCTGATGCGTCATCAAATATTTTGGAAGATAGAAATAAGAGATGAATTTTGCATTAGATAAAAGCAAAAGTATCCGAATGGGTGGGAGTGTGGCCTCTTTTCCCCCAAAGCTTCCTCCCATTAATTTGCAAACAGCCAGAATTCAGCTACTGAAAAAAATGTCCAAATATACATGGCTCTTATTCTTTTATTATGTTCACATGATCACATACACAATAAATTTTGGATACTATGAATGTCAGATAAAGACAGTGGAATTTTAGAAAGTATTTAATGCACATATTTTATTACAATGATATTTTCAACACCAATATGTGATTATTATAGTCCCTTCACAGTCTAACACGAATAATCAAATCTGCACTTACATTAATTCACTGTAGGAGGAGCTATACACCAGTAAATTACTTCAGTAAATTATAAAACAAAATTGTAAAATACACAAGAGCCCTTCAGTAGAAATTAATTTGGGACACACCAGGCTGTTCAATTCTGTACGGGAATCTAATGGCAGATGAGTTATTCTTGGAGATGAACTACCATTCTCAGCTCACAGCCAGAACCAAATGACCAGCAATGGACCATTTCAGCCACTAACAACCAAGAGGAGCTGCCAGAGAGTCAAGTGGTCTCATCACAGAAGATGGAAACAACAGGCAGACCATCACAGTTTGGTTTAGTCCCCTTGTAAAGACGTGGCGTATTTCTGTTTAAGTCATCCCTTTAAGGGAGCTTATGAAATAAAATATAATCCAACCCAAATCTCATGTCACTTTTTACAGAAACGGGTGTATAGGAACTATTGAGAAATTAAAGGAAAACACAAATGCATATTTGTGCCTGTTTAATGCTAAACTTTTAACTCCCACAGGCCACACCTTGAAGCACTTTCTTACTGTCATGTTACCATGAAGTTAAATCTCTGTCCATTCTTAGAAAGGAAACTAAATGGGGGCTGGGGATTTAGCTCAGTGATTAGAGTGCTTGCCTTGCAAGCACAAGGGCCTGAGTTCGATCCCCGGCACCACCAAAAAAAAAAAAGAAAGGAAACTAAATGTTTTGATATTGAAGAGTTAGCACAGGCCTATTGTTCTCTGCTAAAGTCCTTTAAAGATAGGATTTCACTTTTTAAAAAATTATTTTTATACTTTATATGCTACTAACTCTTCAAAGTAATTTTTTTTGAATGTTGAATTTGGGGAAAGTTTCTATCATAGAGTACAAAGGATCAAAACTGATCTCTCCTAAATGGATTTTTTTTCCAGAAAAAAAATTCAAAAACAAAGTGAAGCACTTAAGAAACACAAAGATCTTTAATAAACAGTTTGTGGAGAGCAGGTCTGCATTTACTTTTGAATATCTGGGGCACTTAAGAGCTTATGCTTATAAACTATCAGAATGATTTAAGAATAGTTTACCAAATGAACTTTGGCAAATAGTCTGGCAACACAGAAAAATTTTCTATGTATACTATATACTATGATATATAATATATATTGTACTACATGTACATAAAAGGCAAACATAATTGATATGTTTTATTGTATCATTTAACTTATACCATGTCTGTACCTACGTGGCAAATTCACAGTTATAACTAAGAAACTGTATGTAGAACATACAATTTTTTTACTACTATTTGCATAATTTCTAGTACCATGCTTTAGAGGCCTAATGCAAGTTTTTCTTTTCTGGATTATAATAACCTACATTTTTAATGTGTTTTAATATGATGGCCTGAAAAATATAATACCACTATATTTTATATTTAGTCAAGGATGACTAGCTTAGGGCTTTGAAACTTTTCCAGGTAAAACAGCCAGATGCACCCACAGCCACTATCTTACGAATTCCTCTTTGTCATTCTCAAAACTTTACCTCCTTCTGCCAATGACCTTCAGGCCTTTGAACTTGAAAACATCACTCTCTTTTAGCTTTTAGATTAAAAAAGAGAGGAATAATAACGTGAAGAATTCAAAACAAAAAGAAACCTGGACCTTTAGAATGTCATTTTTGTGCTTCAAGATTTTGTTTTACATGTTAGTTTGGAAATTCTGCTTGCTCCTAAATGTAAGAACATGTCTCTGTTCCAAGACTTGACTCAGAAAGAGCAAGAAAGTTTCCCAACTCTGCTAGTCTTTTTTTGGTTCCTCACTGCTCAAAGAACAGCAGACTATATTCTTTCCTATAATGTTGTCCTCTTTACACTAATTTCCTTGGGAAAAAAAAAAACTGAAGCATTTTGCTAGCACTGTTTTTCAAAGGACAATTCGTGATTAACAGGTAAGAAAATTCAAGATACATTTTCTTCCATTCCTTCAAAAGTGAGATGTGAATATTTATACTTGGCCCTCTTTCTTCTAAAGACCTTTAAATAAAGCTTAAAGAAAGAAAAGAGAATCAATCCCGAAAAATGACAGTTGAAGTTGTATACATCAACTCTTTTGGTTTCTTTTTCTTTTGTTTCTACCACAAAATTCCATATCATATTTAACATTCAGTACTTTTCTCAAATCTCATTTTGTGTTCAAAGTACCACATAGTAATGTAGTTCAATATGCTGCTCTGTTCCCTGGTTATCCAAATAAATTACCCAACATGAAATGTTTCCTACAGCCATTCTGTATGTTTCCTTACCTGCTGATAACTAGATTCTTCATTACAGGAAAGCTGCTCTCAGTTTGTGAAGCATCTTTAGGGATAATATATCAATAATTTAAAGTTAACTAATTAGTTACCTACACAAGATTGTTCCCTTTAATATTATATTACTCCAAAATATACATATATACACACACCACATACATAACAAATTTACACAGTCTGAAAATTAACTGCAGAAATAATCCAAGCACACATTTAGAGATTCACAGTTGAACAGAAAACTTACATGCAGGTAAAAAGAAGTATACGCTTACATTCCTAAATCACATAGCCAGTTGAGATACAGAATGTTTTAATATTTGTTTAGACTTATTATCTCTCATTAATCTCAGAAATGAGTAAAACAGAGACATAAACCTCAAGCTGTCTATATCAGCATCACTCCATGTGGTATTTTTGTTACTAAAAAATTATCCAACTTGTTTACTCCATACACAAAGTAATATGAACATACTATCTACAAAACGAGTATGTTCATAGTGGGGGTTTAGCTCAGTGGTAGAGCACTTAAAAAAAAAAGAAAGAAATGGGAAGGGTGCTGGTAATCGTTGAAATACACAAGTGTACTGTTTACAATTTAGCAATGGCCTATTATCTGAATGAATTCCTTTTGCACGGTTACCATTTACCAAGAAGTGGTCTAGAACCCAAAATATGGTAACAAAAAGCCCAGTTCTCACATTTACTCCTCGGTTCAGTTATTAAATACAAATGCTTATAAGCAAGGTATAGTGGTGTGCCCCTGTGTAGTCCCAGTTGTTTGGGAGGCTGAGGCAGGGGGATTGCTAGAGCCCAGGAATATAGGGCCAGCCTGGGCAATACAATGAGATGTCCTCTCATAAAAGGAAGGAGGAAACAGATGAAGGGAGGAAGGAAGGGAGAGACAAGAAAGAAGAAAAGAAAGAGAAAAGGGGGAGGAAGGAAGGAAAGAAGACAGCTGTAGATAACATATTGAATAGTTGTCAAAGTTCTGAAGAACTTGTTTACATGCATAAAAACCAAAAATGATCAAAAGAAGACATAGCTGTCTAAGAGTCTTAAAGTTAGAAATGCATGCAATCTCTGGGCTCAATCTCCAGCACCACAAAAATAAAGCAACAACAAAAGAAAACACAAAGTAAAAGAAGAAATTTATCAAGTGTACCAAAACCATTCTCATTTCCCATTCAATTTAGAGACTCCCAATAGCTTCATTGCACATGTATTTATACTAAGCATGGATGGTTGAACATGAATAGAACGGGGGTAGTATTTATAAAAAGCTACTATGTAAATGGTTATTGACACTGACGTGGGTACTGAACTAGCCAATCACAGGGTCACACCGGCACAGGTGAACCTTTTGATCTATCAGTTTCTTGATGAGCTCAGCAAACACTGTTGCACAGAAAGTCCAGGTCCAGCCCAGCAATCAGGCCCATCGGCCACTGGAAGCAAAGCTTCTGCTGAATGAGAAGTTGATTTCGGAGTTCTTGTACTTTCCCCAGGCACCAAAAGGCACTACTACTGCAGTACTGTTATCTTCAGTACCATACTGTATCGCCTGCAAGGTTCGCAGGAAGGAAAAGAAAACCATTGAAGTTTAGAGTCTGTACAAAGACAAATCATTCATCCCCTGGGAAGCCAAGCTGGTTTTACGTACAATAGATAAATACAATGACCATGGTTTGTGATTCTTTCACCTTTTATCAATGTCCCATAAGGTCATCAAATTGCACATGGAATAAGAATAAGAAGAGATGACCCAAAACAACCACATTTACTACATTCCACTGTAGTGATCTTGGTAACAGAAAGTCTTGGACTATGACACAATGATGTGCAGCTCCCAAAGAAGATACATGCAAAGCACTCACTGTGTGACCTAACACACTTGATAACTATTAGCTCTCGCTAAGTAATTCTGTTTCTAGGAATTCAGCCTAAGAAATTAAAAATCTTGGAAACGATGTATGTAAAATTCTTACTATAGGATTGTTTATTATGCTGCTTACAAAATGGAAAAGTGGGGATAAACTAATTTCCTGCAGGAAAGAAATGTAAATCAGTTTTAGGAAGTAGTTTAAATAGCAAATGACATGGTCAGTATTGTAAAAGTGCTTGGGATTACACTTAGCATCAAATGTATTTCAAAACACCTCACATCCTGAGGCCAAGAGATGAAAGTATCTCTTGTAAAATGCTTCAATAAATGAAAAAGTGGGGCTGGGGATTTAGCTGAGTGGTTAGAGCGCTTGTCTTGCAAGCACAAGGCCCTGAGTTCGAGCCCCAGCACCAAAATAAATAAATAAATATAAATTAAAAAGTTTTACAAACAAAATAATTGTTGAAGCATGATCAGGAATGGCCATAATTTAAAACTGCTATCTATCAGAAAAGAATATTAAACCACACAAAGCAACTTTTATATGTTCTTTACTAGATATCACCCAGCTTTCATATTTTAGCCCTGAGTGACACATAATCCCGCCCATTCGCCTTTTTGCACTTTTATCTTTTTTCATCACCATTTTTAATAACCAGAAGTTAAGTATGCTGCACTGTTTCTCACGCTGGATATTTTCTTAGAACAGTCTAATTCAGTGGTCAAGTGCTTAGACTTGGGAATGTTGACTGGCTGGGTCTGAGCCCAGCTCTGCAACATGGCCTCTGTACCTCAGATTTCTCCTCTGTGAAAAGCTCCAACCTCAGGGTTATTGTGGTCATTACTAGAGTTAACATATGTGAATAGAATAATGTCTGATGCAAAGCGATATTATTTACTATTATTATAATTGATTAGTGCTGTCACTATCATTTCAAGGTGTATACAGAGTCAAAAAGTAAACAGTATGGCATGTCTTTGGCATATTAGTTTTACTTAGGCAAATTGCAAAAATTTGCTTATTGGAAGTATTATGGAATCAAGTGTGAAATTTACTGTGATGCTCAAGCTAAAACACAAATTTCAAGGAAGGCTCAACTTTGTAGCCACTCCAGGCTGCATGGAGACCACGTGCCTGGGGTCGTCCTGCACCCTCCTCCCTCCTTGGGAATTTCCTAGCAGCAGTGCTGCCGTGTCACCTGTTCAGTCACTGCGTGAGCTGCTTCAGTAGGATCATGGCACTGATTGACAAAGTCACAAATCTCTTGGCTGTTCACCATGAAGTTAATTCCATCTGTGGTGAGGACTAGGAAGCTGTCATCAGCATGATGTAGCTGCAATCAGAACCAAATACACACAATCACAAACTAGACTCTGACTTAGAATAATCTTGACAACTAGAAAATTTTATCTCTTTGGCTAAATAGTCATCTGTTTGTAGACAAAGAATAAAAATGTGAGATGCATCAACCACTACCAAGTATAAACCAAACATTTACTTAGTAACACCATAAAGGAAAAAGCCAGATAGTCAAATGCCAAGGTAGCCCAAGTTTAAGTCCTAACTATTTTTCAGCTGGGTGAGCACTTTTTAGCACTAAAAGTGTGAGTCTTTGTATGTTTCAGACCTCCATATGCTTTAGATTTGTTTTCCTTGTAAAACGAGGATAGTAGTACCTCTTTTGAACAGAACCTGGCACACAGCAAAGCCCATGTAGGTATTCATTTCATAAGTGTAAGAGAGGGGTCTGCATGATAGGAAACCCTTTGTGCAATTAATGAACACATATTTCTGTCATTATTGGAAGCCTGCAAGTAGTAAATTGGCTCACGGGTTTGGTGAATCAGTAATCATCAGAGAAGGAAGTGTCAGATCACAGACTGGCTGTGCACTGGGACAGTGTAGGGTAATGAGGGCTATGGGCCATGGCAACAGAGGGAGGCGATTATTCAGCTTAATGGAGAAGGGAGGTCAAGGGTAGCTTCACGCTGGGATGGCACTAAATGATCAGGTGCAGGAAAGAAAGGGCAACAGAGCTACCAGAATTCCACAGCTAGGGTGAAACCAAAGACCTTACGGCATAGCAGGCCAGGAAAACAGTATCTTATTTTTATCTGAAAAGTTTTCTACCATTCTATAAATTACTCCCCTTTGAAAAATCATTTTGGCTCAGTTACATCTTCCAAGAAAGTTGCTTATTCATCTTCTGTGTATGCATCAAGTATTTGCAAGTCCTTTCTCACCTTGATCCTCTTTGTTTCAGGTTCTGCTATCACACCACTGGTTTTAAGGTCCAAATCTCCAATACTCCTTGTCATTGCAAGCCTGCCATTCACATGAGGCTGTCCCACACTATTCCAAGCTACAAAGCCACCACATTTCTTGATCCTGATCAAGAAAAAGTTAAAAGACTAAAGATATATTTGCAGAAAGCCAATTCTCTATTAATTTTATGCTTAACATCAGTTTTAATATGTAAAATTTTGGCTGAGAGTATAGCTCTGTGGCACAGGGCTTGCCTAGTATGCATGAATCCCTAGGCTTGATCCCCAGCACCCCAAAAATAAGAGCAAAACTTTATTTCAGTTGGGTGCCATAGTGCACATCTGTAATCCCAGCTACTTATTAGGCTGAGGCAGGAGGATCCTAAATTCAAGCCCACTTAAGCAACTTAATAAGAACCTGTCTCAATATAAAAATTTTAAAAGTGGGAATATAGCTTAGTAAGAGCCTTTGGTTTCAATCCTCAGTACTGAAACAGGTAAATAATAATACTTGATTTCATCTTGAACTATAAATATCGTCCTCATAGAATGATTCATGATTCATGGTGGTAGTACCTTTCTTTTTCATCTTTTCTTTCTGGAGTGTGGTCAGTGGTCAGCTTCATGGGTTTTCCTTTTCGACACAAAAGAGCCCGGCTGTCCCCAACACTGGCTACAACCAGTTCAATGCCATCTCGCAACAGGGCTACTGTTGCAGTAGTCCCAGAAGTCAGAAGGCTTGCTACAAATATTATAAAAAAGAATGTGAGTTAGTGATAGTCAAATGATTATATATAGAATTTTTATTACAAAGTAAAACACAAGCATGATAAACTAATGCTGGGATGTATCATTCTAATTTAACTAGGGCTATGCAAATAAAATGCAAATGAGCTATGTAAATAACAGCATGCAAAGAAACAAGTATTCAATAATAACAAGGCTCCATGCAAACAGAAAAGGTTGCTAACTTAATTTGGTAAACAATGTATTACTGTCTCCTAATGGCTTCTATTCATATAAAGTACAGCAGAATTGAACTTATAATGATGACACTTTTGTGTGTAAGTGAGGTGTCAAAACTAAAGTATTAAATGTAATTAAGCAGGCTACTATGACAGGATGACTTGGATCTGCTGAGCCCATTCATGCAAACTGACTTTTTTGAAATTGTCACATTAGGTTTTTCTCTTCCACAAAGTATTACAAGTTACATAACAGACTGAGAGGTGGAAAGGGCTGACCATTTGCTCTTTTTTGTTTGTTTTTTGAGACAGGGTCTTGCTACATAGCTCAGACTTGTCACTCACTATGTAGCCCAAACTGACCTTGAACTCCTGCTTCAGCCTCCCAAGTGCTGGGATTATAGGCCTGCATTACTATGCCTGACTCAACCATTTGTTCTTCAAGTGCTATATTTTATTTTCTTTCCTTCTACAGTTGTTTTACTTTTATAAATCGTCATCAAAAATTCTAAAATGGTTGGAGGCTTAAATTCTTTTCTTTTCATCTTTGTTCTCCCTCAACACGAAACAAAGTTACAGTTACAATTATGCTAACAGAAGATCTGAGGGGCTGGAAGTGAAATTCATTCTAGTTTCTCATAAAAGTAGTGTAGTTAACACCATCAGCTCCAGAAGCATCTAATACAGAGCCTGTCTCCAAATGCAGGATAGTACTGCCAACTGCTACTTCTGTGGTCCTGCCTGAGCCCAGAGCATTCCAACAATATTAAATTTCTCTGACTAAGATCAAGTAAAATTCAATGGTTTGGGTTTGAGATTGCCACGATTCACTCCATTCCCAATCAAACTGCATTTTTGCATCTTCCTTTGATCTATTCTAACAGTGTTTGCCCTAAGTTCTTTCCCACTTATTGAAAAAAAAAAAATTGAAGGTGCATTGAGCCTTGCCAAAAGTGAGATACTATAAAATTATGGGCTAAGAAATAAAGCAAAGTGGAAGAAATTGAAAAAGGTAACTTATTTAAAGCAGGTATTATCTCTAGTAACATTGTTAATTCTTTAAAGCATCTAAAAATATTCAGATGGCCATCCCAATATGATTTTGCATTTAAAGGTAAATTTAGGAAGAATGAAATGCTATTGATCGAGACTTAATATTTCCAAGAATTTTTTTCACAAAGACAATTTCAAAAACTTCATCCTCATCAGTAATGTATTTTGGAAGGAGATATATAAGTAGATTATATATATATATAAAATACCTAAATATATATAAACGGACTTTTCAAGTCAGTATATTAAAATGCCTGCTTTAATTAGAAAAGTAAAGTGAAAAGACATGAATAAATTCTACTTAATTTTTCATAGTCATGCTGAATTTACTTTATTAAGAAATAGCTTTTATAGTTACACTATCTTCCCATTTATCTCTTGATTTTGGAACTGTTGGGTCAAAGTCATATTATTGTTGCAAATATATATATTTATATCAGCGATGTTTATATTACAAATGTTAACTTTTAACTTGAGATTAGCGAGACACTACATGATGGCGAAATTTTTACATAGCAATGGAATATTTACCTTTTAAGCCAACTCTTGTTTTCAAATGACTTAAACAGCCAGATAAGAGAACACAAGCATTTTTATTCAGATACTTATCTGTCTGGGGAATTTTGTATTCTTGCCCTTTAACTGTCAGTAATAGCTTTCTAAAAAGTGATATTTCATTGGCTATTACAAGAGCTAAAATTTGATAAATGAAAGTTTAGCAGTTTAGGTTTATAATTCATGGCTCTGCCACTTAGGAATTTAAAAGAGTTTGAGTTTTTATCAACTCACCTTCACAGTTCCAAAATCCCAGTATTAGGGAAAAGTTTCAAAACTAACTGTTGATTCTGATTTGCTAAGCATCTAAGAATATAAATAGTAAATCAGCATTTATTTTCATTTAACATTTAACATGGAAGTAAAAATACTCATTTTTCTGCCCTAACAAGAAAACTATAAAACTAAGACATCTTTCAATAAGTTCTTAACACTCACTGGACAATCTCTACTGCAAGTCATCTCAACTAATGGGACAAAGAGGATGTGGGAACCTTTCAGTAGTCCAGGCTAGGAACCGCTGGACTCCTTCACCTGAGACCAAATTAAGCAGATCCCTCTTTCCACTGAAGCCCAGCATATAGTGTCCACGGGCTCCAGGTCTAGAGCTGCTGACCACGTACAGTTCTCTGCCACAAATAACACGCACAGAGGCAAATAGGAAATTCACCCAGGAATTGTGCTCAGACATTACAAACCTGCAACACAGGGGAGAGCAGAGAAAGAGCTGCAAAATAAGGGGAAGGGATTTTATTTTGGCAAAAATTTCACTAACAAATTATATCATATTCCAGGAGTGTCAAATTAATGATTTGAAAATTAATTTGCTCAAGTTGATGGTATTGTGTAGTTGAGTCTTTTTTTAAATCACAGATTAATACTTCTTTCTTAGTTTTGTATCTTGCCAGGTAGGAAAAAACTATATGCAAATGTATCTGTACCAAGACATAATAGTGGCAACACATACATCTGCAATCATACACACAAACACACACACACACACACACACACACACACACACACACACACACAGTTGGTCTTGACCACAGTAAATAAGTACAATTACTGAGTTAGAAAAAAATGCACTGTAAATTTGTTTGATAACAACATCAAACTTGTCCCAATAACAGAAGAGTAAATTCCCCGGGACAGCACTGAATGGCCTGTATCGGACACGTAGCACACAGGCAGTGGATGTGAACTACAGTATACCACCAAATTAGTGGGACTTAAATATTTACCTGGAAGGAATCAGAGCACCTCTTATGCCAGACACAGGTGTAATGTTTTTGTAAATAGTGCACAATACAGGTATTTAATATCTAGAAATGTTTTAGTAGAATGATTAATTTCAATCAAGGCTAGTAAGGCTCTTGAGCACTAACACATGTTTATAATTTACATAATTCCTAAAACGGGTATTTCGGCAGCTCTCTCTTTTCCCCAGTGTTGCAGGTCAATACAACAGAAGAAAAATGATCACAATTTTGAACAGCAACATAAAAAGTAAAAGCTGTACTTTTCAAAGTACAACAACCCCATAACTATTTAACTGTGTAAATAATATTGTAAACCACTGGGTGTTCTAGACATGAATGACTCATGAACACCAAAAACAAAGTAAAGAGCTGAAGCAGTAACAGCACAATAAGAACTTCTCTTCAATACTGTCCCTACTTTTTTTTGTTTTCAATTTAGTGACTCCCAGCAAAAGGATGTTTAAAAATGTGGCACAGGGGCTGGACGTGATGGCACAGGTCCATAGTCATGGCACTCTGCGAGACTGAGGCAGGAGGATAGCAAGTTAGGGCCTAGACCTAGCAATTTAGGCAACTTAGACCCTGCCTCAAAAATTTTTTTGAAAGGGGGATAGGGATGTAGCCCAATGAGAAGACCCTGGGTTTAATCCCCAGTAATGGAAAAACAAAAAACAAAAAACAAAAAAAACACCTTGTATGGGCTGGGGATGTAGCTCAATGACCATGTGCTTTCCTAGCATGTCCAATGCTGGGTTCAATCTTCACCACCACCAAAAAAAAAAAAAAAAAAAAAAAAAAAAAAAAAAAAAAAAAAAAAAAAAAATATATATATATATATATATACACACACACACACATACATACATACACAAACATATATATATATATATACAAATATATATACACATATATCCCTGGTTACTTTATAAATAAGTCATAATATGAAGAGCAGCAATGTTTCCTGTGAGATTTGCTGTGCCACCATCTGTGTCTCTCCCTCTGTGTCACAACGAGTTTTCTCTTTTTTATCCATTTGTCCCAGGGGCAGCTTTGCTGCTGTCAAAGCTTAAGCAACTTGCAGTCACTCTGAAGGGTTTATAGGATACACAGAATATAATCTAAGTTTTCTACCACCTGGCTTGTTTTAAGTGACTGTTTATAAACAACACAGGGATTGGATATCAGTTGAATTTACTTGTTAGTTTAATAATTATAAAAACACACATTACTATTGTAAATTGAATAATAAAATTCAAAGTTAATGACAGAAAAGGGCGGGGTGGTTGAGTACTTTGCAAGGCCCAGTATTAAAAAAACAAAAACAAAAACAAAAAAAAAAGTAAGCCCAGGTCCTTGACTACACCAGAAGGATTCAAGAGTTGTGAAAATGGGCTTAATGCCAAAAGAGAAAAATTAAAAAGTTCAAAGCAAGTAGACAGGGCAAATGACAGAACTACAGACTTTTTCTAGGCTAGCACTGGATATATAGATATATAAATGACTACTATCCATTCTTACAACACTGATACTGCTTTAGTTCTTGCTAAAAACTTCAATTTTATTCAATTTAAATAACCTCGAAATCTATAATGACATAGGTTTGTGTTTTTTTAGTCCACAATTGAAAAGTCAACATATAGCATTCTATGTTTAATGACTTTAATATATTTGATAAAATAGATCCCAATACCACAAGATAATTTTTGCCATCTTTGAAAGACTGTGCAACTTATTAAGAATAAAAATATTTAAATGTTCTGAAAACACTAATTTTAAAAAATTATTTAAAAAAATTATTATTAAATAATATTTAATGACAATGTTATATTTTATTAGCATACTAAGTATTATTCTATCTTGCTCCATTATACTTTCAAACAGCTATTAAATAAAAAACAAATTTTAAAATATCTTTATGAAAGTTATAAGAGCAATACCTTAAAGCACATGACAGAGGAACTAAACAATATTTTTTAATTTTGTTACTAGGAATGGATTACAGTTTATGATTAATTTCCCTATACACCTGTTTGGCTATGTTAACACTGATCTATAGAAAGTTTCTTTTAAAATACACGTGTGAAATAAATAGTCTAAGTTCAAAATTCCCTTGAATTATAATTTATTACTTAATAACTGAAAGAAGTCCTTTCAAATTTTACACCAAATCTAATACTGATGATCCTAAGCATCAACGCTGATTAGATCCTTTTCAAAAAGGCCGACCCCACCCATGAAAGGGTAGGGTGTTTGGCCGTTGGCCACACACCAAGGTTCTTGACCTTCCCTTCTCACACCTCGCCTTGCAAGCTGCAGCTGTCTGCGGAACAGCTGGCACACACCACAGGCGCGACAGTGTTGCCCACAAACAACATGGTGTGTGATGCAGCCAGATTCACAGCCAACCTGGGAATGGACAAACTAAGAGCACACCAAAATTCAGAATTATAAAAACAGAACAAATTTATTTTCTCTTCATCACGTGGAATAAGAGCTTAATCTTATGCAAAAACTTCACCCTGTCTCACCTCCTATCTTCTTAACTGTTCAGAAGAATGAAGGAAAGAAGAAAATGGGCCTGAATAATGTACAAACTAAAACCGAACAAAGGGAAGGCAGACTGTAATGCTTTTCTGAGGAGTGTGATGGTAAAGTTCTCAAAAAAGAGCAGGGAAGGGCTGAGGTGTAGCTCTGCGGTGAGGTGCTTGTCTAGCATGCTCCGAGTCGGGTCTGATGCCCAGCACTGCAAAAAGAAAAGGAAGGAAAGGCAGGAAATACCTCTCCAGACGGTGAACAGAGCCATCCCTGAGTTACCTCCTCCTCTCCTCATCATTAAATATTCATGTGAGAAAGGCCAATTGGGTGCTGAGAACGTTCCTGCCTTAACATGAACTGACCTTTCCCTCTCTGGATTTCGGCTCCTTAGCCATGAAATGGAGACAATTTGCATCTCTGTGCACTCCAATTAAAAAATGTGAAAGTGACATTTCTGCGGTGCACTTTTTTTAAAAGGATGAAACAAATACAGATTAACAATACGGTATGATTCATTTTCAAATCAGTTTTGAAACATACATTCTATGGCAGCTGCTTATGTTTTCAGGGTTAACTTTATGAGCAAAATATTTTGGCCAGCTAACTAGAAAACATTGGCTACATTTTCCTGAAATGGTTTCGACAAATTTAGTCAAAACCAAAAATGTTTTACTTTCAAAATGTATGGACACACAGTACACACATTTTTAAATTCAGTTGGCATGCTCTGATATTTAACAAAAATAAAAATATCACTAGTTAACACAGAAAAGCAGCAAGATTGAGCTTTAAAAAGTAGAGAAAAATTATCTTCCTTTTGATTATACACACTAGTGCATATTAGCAATTCCCTTTCTTACTTAGGAGTTATTAGTGATTTTCTCGTTGGAACAATTACCATCCTTGCTAGATATAATTATACTGCAGAGTATTTTACCACTTGCTCATCACATCCCTTGGGAGAAAAATATTCTCAAAGTATGGATATCTTGTTCATAAAGCAAGAAATCAAACAGATAAAGACATTTTAAAATCTTCTTTAAATTAAAAAACCTAATAGAACCATTAGGAGATTCCCTTTCTAAAAAAACTCTTAGGTTAAAATGAAGTACTGATATTAGTTTGGGTTCCAAACAGCATATATAAAATCATTTCTATATAAGCTTCTTTACAAATAAACATACATTAATACCACCCCACATGGCTAGACTGTTTCCTTTTTACACCCATCTCCCCAAGACCATGAGAAATGTGATTGCTTTACATACCATCAGCAGACAGGTGGGTGTGATTTGCAAAGGCTTTATCTATTTCTAGAAAAGCCATGGTCAACACAGTTTCCAAATTCTTCTCCTTAGGAAGCAAATTCCTTTGTAGAGAGAAAAGAGAGCCCCAAACATCATTTTACTATAGGTATCTCTTTTCATGATCACTCTATACAGCAGACATTCCACACATCGGACTTTTTAAAAATTTACTTGTTTGTTTGTTTTGTTTGTCTTTGGTATTGCAGTGGAACCCAGAGCGTCACGCATGTGATAAACTTTGAAGGGCAGGAAAAGAAAAGTCTGCGTGGGCATGTAGTCCAATGGTAAACTATTTGCCTAGTATAAATAAATTTCTTGAGGTAACGGTCATTGAACCTAAGGCCTTCCCAGAGTTGTCCCCAGACCCTTTTCATATTTTATTTTGAGACAGGTTTGGTAAATTGCCCAGGCTGGGCCTGAACTTTTGATTCTCCTGCCTCAGTCTCCCAGAGTGCTGGGTAGGATTACAGATATGAGACACCACACCCAACTTCAAGTGCCTATTTTTAAAGAATTAATTCTACTACAATCCTGAGAGATCAAGAGTCTCTTCATATTAAATTAAACCACTGAACTATGGAAGGTAATGCATGCCTGTAATCTCAGCACTCTGGGAGTCTGAGGTGAGAGGATCCCAAGTCTGAGCCTAGGCCTCCCTTAGTGACTTAGTGAGACCCTGTCTCAAAACAAAAATTTTTTAAAAGTCTGGGGGTGGGGGTTGGGGATTTAGCTCAGTGGCAGAGTGCTTACCTAGTAAGGCCCTGAGTTTGATCCCCAGCACTCCCCCCTAAAAAGTCTGGGGGTGTAGCTCATTGTGAACACTCTGGGTTCAACCCCCAGTACTGCAAAAAATTAAAAAAAAAAAATTAAAACTACTGAGCTATTTTGTGGAATGAGGTAAATTAGCCATAAATCAACTGATGAACAGTATAGCTAATTTTACACACAGGAAGATAAGAAACAGTACTGGTCACAATTCTGTGATACTTCTTCCCCCTCTTTTGATTCTAGCAATAGTGATATCCCAAACATAGCAATAATAATAGTAGTAAATAAAATTTTAAAGGTCCTCGAAACGCCCATATTAAATGCATTTTCCCCGCACTAATACCATTGTTCAAAGCTATTTTCAACCAGTATTCACAGCTCTTCCTACCACTTGAAAGCGTACCCTTTATGGAAGCACTGATTACGTGCCCTGCACTGGCAGGAGTAGATGGGTCTCTTAGGTTATCTCATGTATCTTACTGCAATTCATGGGAAATGGTCACAAATAAAGTACAGTAAATTCTGGGCAATGCTTTCTTTCCTAGGCAGTTACTAAGACACACATTTCTGCAGTGGTACTAAGCATGACTAATAAGTGGCATGCATAAACTAATGCTCATTCACAGGGTGACAGTGTGAAAACTCTCAAATAACTTGGTTTACAATGGACATCTCACCAAAAGGTAGAAGTTCAAACGGGAAGCAAAGAGGAATTGCCAAATCAAAAAGGAAAGGTATTGTACGTACAGAATACATTTCTCCATGTGAGTGTGACAGAAATCTGCAGCTGCAGGTCCCCCATGTCCATCATACACTGCAAAGTACAGGACCTCCTCCATCAACTGAGCAAAGTCAAACCGATCTTCATTCTCTTTCCGCTTGCCAATATGGGAGGCGCAGCCCACATTTTCCAGGCTGATTTTGGGAATTGGCTTGCCATACTTAATGCTAGGTGGCAGCAGAATTGGCTCATCAATGCGGTTATCCCAAATTCCGAAACTGTCCCAGGTGGCTGGACGCCCACTACCGTCAGGGTCAAACCGAGAACACCTGGACTCTGAGGTGGAGCTGTGGCATGCAGGAGTCACCCGCCTATCGTCCTGCAGGAGACGAGAGCTTAGCAGCACTCTCCTTCTCACCTGGTTCCCACCACTTCTAACCAAAGTAATCAAGGCTGCAGTTGACATAACTCCACTCCAGAGGCTTCAGTAGTGAGGGAAAGGTCAATGAACAATAACGAAATGTCTTCAAGGAAAATGATGCAACTGGGGAAAGAGAGAGACTCAGTCAATAATTCTGAGTGTAATTTGTATATTATTAGACATTACCAAAAATGCAGGTCATACAGAGTCTGCCAGAAAATATACGCATTCATGTTACATTGGGTAGGCACCCAACAGCGTACTTCTTAGAAGAGTGAATCAGAAGTGAATTTGTTTACCTACCCAATTCACACTATTTCAATTCTATAAAAATGTAGGGAGAACATATTTAAAGCACCTCTCAAACTTTAATGTGCCATCATTCCAGGGTCTTGATAAAACACAAGAGCTTTTATTTATTATTTATTTTGATTCAGTTGATAGGAGGCGGGGTATGAGGTAGGCCTGGAAATCCTGCTTTTCTAACCAGCTCCCTGGTGATAACAAACTGGCAGGTCACTTTAGAGTAGGAGGAATACAAATGCAAATAACACTTTTCCTTACTTTAATTCCATTGCTCCAAAGAAAGGGGCAAATATTCACAATAGCAACCAAGTCTCCTAAGAGAAATAAGAGAAAAAAATAACTAGGTAGTAGACTGTTTATCATAGTCCTGTACTCACAGTGTGGAAAAATTTTGGCAAAGATCCAATCTAGAATCTAAATTTTATTCTAAGCTTTCTTAGGGACTAAAGTTTACACACTGTACTGCCAGGGTTAATGTGAGGTGGCTCATGTAAACATGCCCAGGCTCAAAGATAAATTTCAATGCTGTCCTGTCCTTTGTGGCAGATGACAGACACTCATGAAGAGGGTGTGTGGGTGTGTGACCTCAGTAACTGGGTGGCACTGCATTAATGACAAGCAGTCCTGGTTTGTTACCATAGGACCTATGCTTTATATTAACAGCTACAGCTCTCCTTCCTGTAACCCCAGTGGCCCACCCATGCTTGAGACTACACTTCCTTGAAACTATTACTCTGCAGGGCTACTTAAATGCAAACTAAAAGCCTGCCTTGGCATTACAGGGTATTACTAAGGGGGAATTCCAACAGCCCTGCAGGAAGGGCCATCTCGGCGGTTTTCCAGTATAAATGTTCTGAGCAGAAACTCACCCCCATAGTAATCCATCTATCTTTCTTTCCTTCCTTCCTTCCTTTACTTTGATTTATTACTTATTTATTTTACAGTGCTGAGGATCAAACTCAGTGTCATGCATGCTAGGCAAACACTCTACCAGTGTGCTACATACATTCCCAGCCATTTTGTTAGGCTGTTAGTTAAAAATTAACTGGAAAGGGTGGCATAATGTTAAGATTTCATAAAGCTGGTAGAGGACATGTGGGTTTTATATTATTCTCAAATGAATTCACAATAAACAAAAATGAGCTTGAAAGATATCTCTTTCAGCCAAAAGGCACAAACACACACACAGGCCAGCTGGAGTGCATCTATGTGGAAATGCATTACAGATTTCAAGTAATCACTTTCAAGTGAATTTTTGGAAATCAGTACAGCTATAAGTATGAAGGATAAAACAGTCAAAAGTATGAATGAGATTCCAAATGGCATCCTTTGATACTGTGATGGTTAATCATAGTTGTCAACTTGACTGGACTAAGAGACGCCTAGAAAATGGTAAAGCACACCTCTGGATGTGTCTGTGAGGGTGTTTCCACAGAGGATTGGCATGTGGACCAGTAAACTGAAGTGGGAAGACCTTCCCTGAACGTGGGAGGCACCAACTACCCAGCCTCCAATTGTGTAAGTCAGTCTAAGAAATCCCCTATCATTATATATTCTGTTGATTCTGTTCCTCTAGAAAGCCCTAATATAGATTTTTTTTAAGCAATGAATAATATTTGAGTGTTGCCTTCACCGAATTTAGGATAAAGAGGGCCACAAATCAATGAATGAATCATGAAACACTTAGGAAATCATTCCTTCTTGGCATTTTGGCTAAGATCACTCAGTAAAAACTGCAAGTCACTTCTTTTTATGACATACTGAGGAAAGGAGGAGAGAGACACAATATCTCTGGGTATCAAAGAGAAGTTACATGTTCCACTACAAAAAGAAGTGTTTGAGCCTTTGCTTCTAATTAAAGGTTGCTGTGGCTTGCAGGGGGTTTGTCTTTGTCCCACAAAGGTTCATGTGTTGGTAGGTGCTCTCCAAAGTGGTAGAATCCTTGAAAAGGGGGCCGAATGCAATCCCACAGGTCACTGGGCATGCCATCTGAGGGGACTAAGGGTGTTCTTCTTGAACCCAATTTAGTTCTCACCACAGCAAACTGTTAGAAAAGCCTGAGCCTGACCCCCAAATCACTCCTGGCCATGTGATTCTCTGGCCCTGTGATTTCTCCCTCTCAAAAGTGGTCCTGCTACGATGATGCCATCAACCACAGCATCCTCACCAGGGACAAGGCCAGGGCCACGTCCTTGAGCCTTTTCTGTATGAAGTTACCCAGGCTCACGTACTTCGTTAAAATAACGGAAAACAGAGTAATTCAGAGGTCATATTTTATTCAGCAGCAAGAAGAATATAGGTGACAATTGTGGAGAAATTTCAAACTATCTTATAATCTAGTAAATAGTAGAAGTACTAATTATTAATGGAGATAATTTCCAAAGCAGCTTTATACCATCTAGGAAAAAAATGAAACTTTATAAATGATAGCATGTATTAGAAAACATGCAAGAAGAATACACCAAAGTTCAGTGACGTATTTTTTCTTAGCTTCGGTCTGAGGCACATATGCCATATTTAGCCTCGGGTTACTTGGCAGTCACATACCTACCTTAATGAATAGTTACAGAATTACAATCAAATGAATATTAAGGATTAAGGTTTGTCCACAGCTCTCCTAAAATATTCTTGTCCTTTTTTCTTGCTTAACTTCCCCGCCCCAATTTTTTTTTTTTTTTTTTTTTTTTTTTTTTTTTTTTTGGTGCCCGGGATCAAACTCAGGGCATTGTACTTCCTAGCCAAGAGCTCTAACCACTGAGCTAAATGCCCAGTCCCCCAAATTTTTAAAGGACAAAATACAACTGCATTCTCAGCAGAGAACACATAGTCACTGGAAACATTATTTAAGAATAAAATAAATGGCAAGTTGGACACAGTTTCTTAAAGCCTATGTAGACTGAAATCAATCATCAAGTTGATTTCATTCTTACATATTTCCTGCATAATCATCTGAGAAAGTCAATAGAGTAGCTATAGAAAAATGTCTACTTGAAAGTACATTAACTTCCCCCGTGGCAAGGTTAACTGTGAATCAGATATGCAGCTGACTTATCAACACTACAAAACTAGGTCAGTTGTGTGTGGTGAGTTCAATCCAAGGCACCAAAAAAGAAAAAAAAATCAAAAAAGAAACAAAACTAGGTCAGCATCATATCATCTAGACCAAGAGGAGACTTTCAAGAGTTTCATCTCCTTCTCCATCTGCAATAAAACTAGATTATACTAATCCCTTCCAAATTCCTTGTGAAACCACTGAAAGACAGCCTCTGTTCCCAAGTTAAATAACACCTTTAAATTAAGCCTACATAAAGGCCAGGAGCATAGCTCAGTGGTAGAGCCAGCCTTAGCAGGCACAAAGTCCTGAGTTCAATCCCCAGCACCAAAAAACAAAAACAAGAAAAAGAAACAAACAGAAAATCCTACACATCAAGAAATGTCTCCTTGGCAGCCTCAAACTTGGAACTGAGATCACAGACTGCCTTGCTCTCCAGATATTCATGGAAATGACCACGCACTGAATAACAGACAAGGGGAGCAGAATTTGAGATGTGAAAAACAACAAAATCTTTCTTTTTTTTTTTTCCCTGTTCTGGGTATTGAACCCAAGGTCTTCACACTGAGCTACAACCCCAGCTCCTTTTCTATTTTTAAATTTCAGGCAATGTCTCACTAAGTCCAAACTGGGCTTGAACTTATGATCCTCCTGCCTCAGCCTTCCAGACTGTTGGAATTCTAAGTGTGCACCACCATTCCCAGTTCAAAACTCCTTTAAAAATAATCAGTTTTCTATAGCAAAGAGTAGAGAACAGACTGACAAACACCTAAGAATTCTCTTCATTCACTAATTATGAATTGGGATAAGTTTATCATTTACCAACTAAGAAACAGTTCTCAGCAATCTTTTGATGGGAAATCAAGGCTGGCTTATTTTAGAAACCATTTTAACAATTATATTCAAACTTTAGAAACCAAGTCATCGAAAAGAGTCAGGACAGAAGTAATGCTACTTGAAAACCCTCTGAATTACGTGAAAGGATGTCAGAGCAACAGTTAAGGGAACAAAATGCATAAGAACACATCATGCACACATCATATTATACTGGTAAAAATAAACTTTACAAATTATGCTAAGCAAGGAAATAAAGATAAATAATTGTGATCCTAGCTATACAACATGTTACACAATCAATCTAAAACACATTGATGGTCATATTCAAAAAGAAAAAAACAGACAATCATGTACATAGATTAAACTACTTTCCAAATTCCTTTTTATTTCCTAACCAAAACAAAAATGTATGGCCTCCCGCATGAGGTAGTATACACTTACAATCGCACCTCTCTGAAGGCTGAGGCTAGAGGATCGTAAAGTCAAGGCCAGCCTGGGCAACTTAGGAGATGCTATTTCAAAATAAAAGTTTCCAAAGGGGTTGAGGGTGCGACTCAGGGGTAGAAGGCCCTGGGTTCAATTCAAAATATCTCCCCTTTAAAAAAAAAAAAAAGTATGGGTCACAATGTACTTTAACCACATACATTTTTTTAAATATGTGAAATGTGTGAGTTCACACACACACACACACACACACAAAATGCCCTATATATTCTAGGTATTGTCAATAAATAACTGGCTGAAAGTAGTTTCTTTTTTCATAATTTCCATGTTAATTGGTTTGACTAAGCCTTCCCCATCTTCTTCTCAGCCTAATACGTTAAAACTGACACAGAATTGTAACCAGAGAACGAATTTGGTCCCCAGGTAAACAATTCTGTTTCTTTAAAAGTTTTTTTTTAAAAAAAGGGTTGAGTATTTAGCTCACTGGTAGAGCACATGCCTAGCAAGTGCAAGGCCCTGAGTTTGATCCCCAGCACCCATAAATAAATAAATAAATACATAAATAAATAAATAAAATTTAACTGACAGCGGGACTCTCTATGAAAGCACCTATGAAAAAGCACATTCCGTGAGCAAATCTCAGGTCAAAACCATCAAGAAAGGGAAAAGTGCATTTGTCTTCTAGCAAACTATTTTTGGAATTAATTTTATTGGCACATTTTTAGTTATACATAATGGTAACATTCATCATATAGAATTTGTACCTGTACATGATATATCCTGACTCTTCTTTTTTCCCATTCCCCTCCCCTTTAACTCCTCTTCCCCTCCTTATTTACAAAAGCTTTGTTCCCCTTTTTCCTTCTATTCTTTTTTTTTCTTTTCTCTTCCTTCCTTTCCCCTTCCCCCCCTCCCTAGTTTTCCTTCTCATTTGAACATTTTCTTCCTATTTCACAATATCTATTATACATTTTGGTCCTTATTTACTCTTTCAGTTTCTCACACCAGGGAAGCATGTGATATTTGAACATGTGTGTCCAATTTATTTCACTTAAGAGTATGGTCTCAAGGTGCATCCATTTACCTAGAAATGTCTCAAGTTTATCCTCCTTTATGGCAGACTATGTAGTCCATTGTATAAAAGAACCACATCTTCTTTATCCATTCATCCACTGATGGGCATTCGGGCTGTTGCCAAGATTAGCTATTACAAACTGTGCTGCTATAAACATGGGTGTTCATACATTGCTGTGGTATGATGCTTTTAATTCTTCTGGGAAGATATCTTCTAGCAAACTATTGTGTGTGTGGTGCTGGGGTTGAAACCCAGGTCCTCACAGACGCTAGGCAAGAGCTCTATCGCCAAGCTGCATCCCGAGCCCGGCTATAGCAACTTTAAACACATACTTATTTTAAAAATAGAAGGAAATGGAAGTGAAGAAAAGCGACACATACAACCGCAAAACTGCCATGCCAAGTGTATTACTTTTTGATATTCCTTGCCCTTTGTAATCCCTCAGTGGTCTAACACCTTAGAGCTGCCCATCTTCATTTCTGGAAATGGGAGGAACTACTTCTGGCAGGATTTGGCACTGGTGTTTGAGTTAAACTGATCTTGAGGGTTGAAACCAGGTCAAAAGGGCAGTTTATTAGGCACATGAAAAAATCATTCAAGAGTTGTAAAGATCAGTATGACTGATAACTGCGTAGATTTTTATCCTTCTAGAAAAAAATTTTAAGAAACTATTCATACTTGTCTATTATAAAATCACACTTAAATATCTTTCCACAATGGAAACAGGTAATGTTAATATTCTTAAACCAAGTTTTTGTTGTTATCCTTGTTGTTTTGTTTTGTTTTTACTGACCTTTAGGAAGAAAAAAACCCAATACCATCCTAATAAACTAAAATAATATAGACCTCCAGGACCCTAATGCTTTATCAGTACACTGTCAGAAGGAAAGCAAATGTACTAGTCTACTTGCGAGGAAAAGGAATACAACAAACAAGAAAACCGCAATGACTCCCCTTAGGTTTGATGTGAATATACGTTTAGATGTGTGAATACAGAAAAGAAATATCGGAGCAGTGAAAATTATTTATTATTCTAATTCGGTAGATACCTTTTTAAACTATGTACGCAAACCACAGACCACATTCCAAGCCTGCAACTCTGTATCTAAGAAGAATTTTCCTTTCATTCTATATTACATCACCGGCACCTCCCCCTCTTCGTTTTTATCTAAGATTCCAATGAAGGGAAGTGTTTGTATGATCAACAGAAAGTGACTAAAATTGCAAGAAAAAAATCATTAATAAAAACTCAAGAACCCCAAATTATAACTAAGACATTTTATTACACAGTGGTGGATCTGTTCTGAATATCTGTACACTTCAACAGACACACTTGCACGCGTTTCGCTCCTTCCTGCTGTAGAAGTGAAACTAAAACAACACTAATCATGGCTGTTTTCAAGATCGTTCTCCTCTGTAACTTGAGTAGCTCATTCTGAAACTGCTCAGCACCCTCGGCTGCACACTTCCAGTCTGAAGCTCGGAAAGGCCAGAGGCGTTTAAGGGACTGCCTATTCCCTCTCAGTCCCCACCCAGAGCCGCCTCTTTGTCATCTCTCCGGACTTCTCTAATCTACAGAACGCAGCTGCGAAGGATGGCATCGTCAGCCACTAGGCCTTGGATTTCAGCGCTCTCCCGGTAAACCAAAGCCCGAGTCCTCGGATTCGATCCAACCAGGACTCTGCATCGTTCTCTGTACTGACAGGTCGGAATCCCCACTCGATTTGCTAGTCTTGACAGATGAGTGGCCTGTGTGACACTCGGCAGGAAAGCACCTTCCCGCCGGCGCAGCCCGGCGCGCAGCAGCGCAGACTGCTGGATGCCCCCCGGCACCTTCCGCTGCCCGGCATCCCCACCCACCGCAGCCTCCAGGGCGTCGGGATCTCGAGGTCGCTAAGTCTCCTTCTCCCAGGCGGCGACGTGGCGCAGGCCCTGCAGCATCTTCACTTCCCGAGCCCCCAGCCTCCTCCGCACCCCAGGGCCCAGCCCGACCCGCCCACGCTGGGCCCTGCCCGCCGCAGTCAAGTGCCGGGCCGAACGCGGGCCCATAAATAGCATTGTCCACGGCCAACAGAATTAAATGAACTGCACTCCAGCGCTTACCTCGTGGTGGGTGTATCCCCAGGATTTTTTAAATTAGCTATCGGCGGGGGAGGGGTTCTCTTGGTCAACAAATAAGAGTGCCTTCCCCGTTGACTCCGATCTCTACACCAAGCAAGTAAGGCAGCCTCTGCTTCATCTCTAGGAAATTCTCCAAAATTTTTCGTCCGCGCTTGGCTAGAAGGAGATGGAGGGAGGCTGTTCCCGCTGACCGACGGCAGTTTCGGCCAATCGGCGCTCGGCAAGACGGCGCGCCCGCCCTCGACGGCAGCCAATCATGGATCCTTAGAAGGACGAGCCTCCCGTTTCTGCACTCGGACTCCGCACTCCGGCAAGAGCAGCGCAGAGCGACGTCAACCTGGACCAGTGGCGGCTCGCGGCGGTGCCCCGCCCTCGCGCGGTGGGAGCTGCGACCGAGTCAGGGGCGCGCCCAGGAGGTGGGCGGGCCCAGCGAACCCAGTACCTCGCCGGCGCCGGGAGGAGGGAGGTGTGTCGCTTCGGGCCTGGGGATGGTGGTGAAAGCTGAGAAACCGAGAAGGGCGCTTGCCTGCGTTTAGAGCTTGAAAGGCATCGGCTTTCCTTGTGCTTTAACAGACTCACGAGCAGCGCTCTTCGCGGTTGAAACAAACATCTCGTGATCTCTTGGACTGTCGCTTCACTCATTCGCCGAGTGTTTTTATGTTTATAAAACACCTTGTGTGTGCCAGGTACTTGCGAGGCACTGGAGAGACAAATCCGACTCAGAGAGACATGCCCTCAGAATTTGCAGTCTAAAAAGGAAGAAGAAAAGGAAAACTATCAAGTAAATAAGCACTTGAAAAATAAGAAATCTGTCAAGGGAGGAAACAGACAAGGGATGGGTATTGAGAGTAGTGAGGGGTCCACAGGGCTGTCATAGAATGGCACGCAAGCAGTCTGGGGTGAGAAGGGAGTCAGTCATTCAGCCAGGGGAACCAGTGAAGTGGTGATTTTTCTGGGCGCGGGTCAGC
Organism: Hystrix cristata; assembly: GCA_004026905.1. Classification (NCBI taxonomy): domain Eukaryota; kingdom Metazoa; phylum Chordata; class Mammalia; order Rodentia; family Hystricidae; genus Hystrix; species Hystrix cristata. The sequence continues at coordinate 2,771 of PVJO010008155.1, read as the reverse complement.
ACTGCAAAGGCGCTGAGGTGGAACAACTTGGGCTTTTGGAAGAAGAAGAAGGTAATGTTGCTCTAGTATTCTACGGTGAGGAAAGGGAAGAACAGCGAGCTGTGAAGTAGGCAAAGGACATGCGGCCTTAGAGTGTGCGCTACATTTTAAATTTAATGGGTCTCTATAGAGGTATTTGAAGCGAAGGAGTGAAAAGATGTGGTTTAGACTCTAAGTCACTTTGGTTAACGTATGAAGAACAAGTAGACTAGGCTATTGGGAGACTGTCAAGAGATTATAACAGATGAAATTTAAAGTAGGAGATGCTGTGGATTAACAGTGCTCTCACTGTAGATAGAGAAAAGCAGAGAGTAGAAAGTTTAAAGGTAAATGATTAACTTGTTTTGACATTTTAGGTATTCTGGTCTAGGGACAACTGTTCTGAATCCAGTAGTCTGTTTAGAGAGTGATGCCCTTCTATCGATGACTCACAAATTCTAGTAATGACCTTGAGGATTATTTTGGGTTGACAGGCAATTTTTTTGGACTTCCTGGATTTGTCTCTTTTTAAAACTTTATTACAGTATAATATACACACAGAAAAGTGTACATAATCTAAGTGTATATAGCGCTAGGTATTTTCACATCCCACACTCATCTTTGTATCCAGCACCCAGATCAAAAAACAGAATGTTGTTAACACCTGGGAGCCCCAGCATTCTGCCTTCCAGTTATTGCTTCCTTCCAGGCGCAGGTTCTTTGTGAACTTGCAGCAACATAGATCAGTTTTTTCTCTTTACCCTTGAGATATATGACATCATAAAGTACGCACTCTTCTGTGTGTGGGTTCTTTAACTCAACATTTTACATATGTATATTTACACATCATTTTATTCCATTCTATTATTATACCATACTTTATAAATTCATTCTTCTGATGGATGTTAGGATAGTTTCCAGTTTGAAACTATAGTAAGTAGTGCTACTATGAACATTCTAGCACATTTCCTTGGTGATGGTCTTTTCTATTGAAATAGAATTTTGGTAGCTATGCTACAGTGAGGTTATGTTTTAATTTATTTTTCAATAAAGTAGTACCATATATTGCAACATTTCAAACATTTGGATCAAATTCTAGTGTAGATAATGAAGCACTTTTTGCTCATAAAGGTGATATTTTTCCTGCAACAACAAGGAGCTGTTGATGTAGGAAATTTTATGGTTGAAGTACAAAATATTTTTAATTATCTTTGGAACTTTGGCCTTCATTTTAAGCACTTGCATACTGAATGTCTAACATTTGAGAACATCATGACGTTGCTATGTTCTTTTCTATAATAACCCACAATTCATAGTCGTGTGATAAGCAAAGTCAGTTGGACTGTCCAAAGAATATCTTCGATGCTGATACAGTCATTGGAATTACATTTGAGAACCATATCATTCCATACTCTACCATAGCTGATTAAGAACAAACCCAAGGAGACGCGGGTGTAGCCCAGTGGCAAAGGGCTTATCTAGGCCTGAGAGTATAGAACCTAGCTTCCCTCCCTAGCACCACATACATGAAAAAAAGAAGAAGGAGAAGGGGGAGAAGGAGAAGGAGCAGAAGAGGAAAGCCAGAAGTTTATTTCTTCTGAATTATGTACTTCTGGTTTGTGAATCACTGAAGCACAGTTAAATATACTACAAACAGAATTCAGCACAGGGGCTGACTTGGCATGACAGGTCACTGAATAATGTCCAAAATAATCAAATGGATACAGCCCTCCATTCCTCCTTAAGTCAAATTCTTTCTTTCTTCAACTTTTATTTTGAAAAATTAAACCATTTGTTGAAGACTAATTGGCTACAGGAAATTATACCCCAAACAGTTCATAGTACTTTGTCTAGATTGAAGTGTGGTGGCTTATGAAAAATAAAAAAATTAGGACCTTTGAATACTGAGTAAGCCATTTGAGATTCAGACTAGTGAATGGAATTCTACCAGTTTTCCTGGGTAATTACCAGCTCTTCTGGAAACCAAATGTTATGCAATAAAGAATTGATAATTCTATTAATATTCACTAATGAAGACCCACAATTTATTTTTTATTTAAAAATTAGAAATGGAGAGCCAGGCATGGTGCACACCTGTAATTCCAGCTACTCAGGAGGTCGAGACAGGAGGAGCCCAGATTTGAGGCCAGCAACTTAGTGAGACTCTGCTTCAATGAACAGGAAATAAAAAGAGCTGGGGATGTAGCTCAGCATTCCCTTGCTTAATCCCTAGTAGTGCAAAAAAGGAAAAAGGAAGAACAAGAAGAAAAACTGGGGAGTGGGTGAAGAGGCAGGAGTGGGGAGAGGAGAAGGAGGAGGAGCAGAAACATGAGAAGGAGGAAGAGAAAAAAGGGAAACTAGCAGCTGGGTATGGTGGCATGTGCCCTGTCATCCCAGCACTCTGGGAAACTGAGGCAAAAGAGCACAAGTTCGAGCCCAGCCTAGGCAATGAAGTGACCAGGCCAAAGTCTGTCTTGAAATATTTTTTTAAAAAAGGACTGGGACTATTAGCTCAGTGTAAAGGCCCAGGGTTCAATCCCCAGTACTGAAAAAGATTAGAGGTCAATATTTTTGTATACTGAGAATCAACAATTTTCCAGGTAAGTATCTGTATGCTACTCTTGGCCTCATGCCTAGAACGCAGGTCAGAGATACTCAAATATGTTTTTCTATAGTTCAGTCCTTGTCAAGGAGGTGCTAGCCCAGATGTCCCTTCTGTATGTCACTAGGATAATTGCCAAGACACAGATACA
>PVJO010008154.1:0-76474 GCA_004026905.1 Hystrix cristata | reverse complement strand
AGGCCCACCTCCTAATAGCACATTCAGCCATGAAGTTAGTGTCCCCATGATCTAATCAGCTTCCAAAAGCCCCACTTAACTTTTGAACACAGGAGCTTTTGGTGGAACATTTTAGATCCAAACCATAACAGAAATCAAGTAGTAAATATTTTTGCTTTTAGTTTCTCTAAAACAGTAAAAATTATGAAAGCTTCTGATTAGTGGTAGGTTAAGAATACTCACTACCGCTCAGTGATTAGAGTGCTTGCCTTGTAAGCACAAGGGCCTGAGTTCGATCCCCGGCACCACCAAAAAAAAAAAAAAAAAAAAAAAAAAGAATACTCACTACCTGTAAGTTACTAAAAGGTAGAGTCCTGAAGAAGGTTAAGAACTCAAATTAGGAATTTTTTCAGCTTTGTTCATCCAAAGGTACCTACTATTTTTTTCTTATGAGTTTAACATTTAGTAAACGCATTGTTATTTTTGTGTGTGTGTACTTGCTGATGTCAGGCTTGTGGCTTTAAATCAACTTGGGGTTTTAGATACTATTAATTCTGATTATTTCCCCTAAGTTCTCTTCTAAAAAAAAATCACCTATATATCACTTTGTTAGCAGATAATGTAAGGCAGATTTAAGTAAATAAATAGACTATCATTGTTGCTTTTATGATTGATAGGTGTGTGTGTGTGTGTATAAAAGATTGTTTATGTATAAAATGGATTATTTCATTGAGTAACTTTTAGGAAATATGGCCTTTATGTAAATCGTCTTCATTAAGTTTTAGGAAACATGGCCTTTGTGTATATATTTGTATGCATTTATATTGTTTATGTTGTTTCGTTTAAAAGAGGGGAATCTAACTGATGTTTCTGCCAAAGGTATTATGTTTATACCATCACTAAGAATTGAAATTTAGAAAATATTACGTATATAAAGCTATATTCAGGTATAAATGAGATTTCTTAAGATTTCTTCCTCAGTAAATTCAGATTGAGTGTGCTTGTGTAGTTTCTTACTCTATAATCATAGGTAAAACAGAATTCTTCCAAAAAACAAATTAACAATTGTTTCCAAACTGCTAAGGCAAATCAAATATATGCTGATGTAATTCCTTACTATTTGCTAGGCTTTTGTCTCAAGCCTTTGAGATTCAAAGATAAGGGAAATTGATTTCATGTTGGTGAGGACCTTAGATTTAGTACAGTATCAACCTGTAGTCAGTACTAGAATTCTTGGAGGACATGGACATGGAGAGGGACATTGTTAAAAATTTTGGAGTTGGTTTTAAAGAGATGAGAGAGAATGCTCATCGAGGACACTTACTGTTAATGCCTTTGAAGACTAAATTTGTACCTCTAGGAGTTCACATAATTGTTTGACCTTCCTCCTGTAGCTATGTAACACAGATTTTAGAAATGTAAATTTACTGTTCAACAAAAAGAACAAGAGTGTGCATTGTGACTGATGCCAGGAACCTTTTGAATAGTTATAGTTGTTGGAGTGTCCTGAAGTCTACTCTGTCATTTGTAGTCTTGAGATAGTGTGTATAGGAGTCATGCACTTTGCAGCATCATTGGGCTAGGGTTTGAATTGTACTAAGTGGAAGCAGAAAGGATCACTTGAGAAAACATAATTAAGAGTTAAAAGTGCTCATATCCCATATTAAAACTCAAACATTTATCTGTCACTTGAAGAGGCTTGCATTTGTAAATTCTTTGCTAGCTTGTTCGTGAAGTCTGCCATCTTGTGACATTGAATTTGGTTATATTTATTAATTTACATTTTTACTAAAAGTCTATACTTTAATCAAGTACATTATGATAAACAGAGCTAGAAATAGAGGGTTATTCTTGGTGATATGATAGGATATCACTCACCTATAGTATTTTTAGCCTAACTTTATATACTTGCTGATGTGAAGCTTATTAGTCTAAATTAACTCCACCACTTTAGTAGATAGTATTAATTCCCTTGTCTTATCTTTGGTGAAATGGTAGTATTTGATAACTTTGGTATTTTGGTCTCAGAAAACACTATGAGGACAAACATTCTATGCTTTTTAAGAGTTGTTACCACTTCATGACTCAGCTCATGCCTTAATAGCAAGATAGGTACATTTTCATGGTAGTTAGTTTGTTGTTATTTATGCTGTGATGTCTACCCACATATCTCATGTTTGTCTGTTGCAGTGTCATTTCCTGGGTCATGTAGAGAGTCATTTTATCCTGTTTGCCTACCACATATAATAGGAGATTATTCTTCAGTTATTATTCTTCAGTCTGGCATGATTTTTTAAAAAGATGTTGTTTTAAAGTTATTTTAGAATTAATTTGATTTATAAAATGTTTCTGGTATTTAGCTTTAATAAATTATTTGTGAAATACAAAGATAGTCAGTGTATCTTTGGACTGTTGTAGAGGATGTACCCAAGTATGGCCCCTCATGAACCTCACCTCCTGATTTTCACGCCCTTGTTTTGTCCTCTTGAGTGTATTAAAGCCTGTGACTTGATTTTCACAAACTGAGTATATCAAAAATGGTAGGAGGGCAGCTCCATGTTTATATAACGTTATTAAAAGACTCTTGACCTGCTAGCGTGCTTTCTCCAGAGTTTCTCCTTGCGGGATTTGACAAAGTGACGATGCAGGGGAATCCACGTGAGAAGGAACTGTGGGTAGCTTCTTGAAATTGAGGGGCTATTTTCCAGTTACTGGCCAGTAAAAGGGCAGTGGCCTTAATTCCATAACTGTAAAGAAATAAATTGTGCATTCAAACCTAAGTGAGCTAACAAATGGATTCTTCCTTTTTTGAGCATCCAAGGGAGACTGTGTGGCAGAGTGAATATCTGGACTGAGCCCTTATGAGACTCTAAGCAGAGAATTCAGCTAAGGTGTGCACAGACTCCTGAACCCACAGAAATTGTAAGATAATAGATAACCAAACAGGAACTGTATTAAGACACAGAACAGGAAAGGTAACATAGTGCTAAAGTAACACTGTGAAGGTTTACTTTTGCCCATTCAGGTGTAAAAAGTTTGTTTTCTTTGAGTGGTTCTTGTTAATTGGAGAAAAAGGGTATTAACCAAGTCAGTAGCTGCACATCGAGTGCTAGGAGCTACAACTAGAGTTAAAATCACTATCTGCTTATCTTTATGAAATCCAGAGTCATTCTCCAAGATTCCACTGACTTTTGGGCAGGCCAGACTGGTGAGTTAACTGGAAATATAATAGGCCTTACCACTCCTGCTTCTTTGAGTTCTGTGATGAAACTTGCATTTACCCCAGAGATGTATTGCTACTTTTAGTTTGTTTTCTTGGTAAGAAAGTGTTCTGCTAACTTAGCTTTAGCTATTCTTACCATGATGACCTTTATCCCAAGGGTCAGAAAGCTGATGCAGGGATTCTGCCACTTGCCAAGTTATATCTTTTGCAATTATACATTCTGGAACAGGGTAAATAACCACAGGAATAGTCTGTGGACTCTTTGGACTCCAGTTCATTGAGCGTGAAAGACAATACCATCTGTCACTTGATCACTGAAAAGCCCCTAATTCAACTGGTGGATCACAATGGCACTTTGAATTCCCCTAACCTCAGTTAAGAGATGGTGTCTCCTAACCCAGGTGGTCTAGATATTTCCTTTTAACAATGGCTAGTACCTCTAATGATTGCAAATCCCTTTGGAGAAAGATGGTTGGAAAATAATGATAATGTACTTGGTGTAGTTGAGCATGGTCCTTCTTCAAGAGACCTCTTCTCTCCTTCAGTCAAAGGTAAATCTATGAATTGAGTTACATCTGCAAACTATGAGAGGCTTTGACTCTCTACTGTGTCTTCTTAGATAAGCTTTGTAGTTACCAGACCTAGAATTTTTCCTGTTATATAAATAAAATAGTACTATAGAAGGCTGCTCACCTATTATTTTCCTAGAGGCACTGGTAGTTACCTACTGCCAAAGATCTTCATAGGCTAATATATTCTGATTACCAGTGTGTCCGTGCTGCCCTTTACAGACAATATGCCTACGTTCTCTTTGAGAGTAAATGTTACCACTTGGGCTGTGTTACCATTGGATCCTATTATCTCCATATCGATGCTAGGAAGATCTGGTATCTGTTAAATCCAACTTTCAGTGCACCAGCCAGATAAACTATTATTTTTTTTTTTTTTTAGATAAACTATGATAAGTAGCCATTTCCAGCTGCATGAAGTAATACTGTAAATCTGGAATATCTGTGAAGATGAATTTTTCCTCTTATATTTCTCCCTCTTTGTGAAATACAGTATGTATGTATGTAGATATGCATGTATATATGTATGTATGTGTGTATGTCTTTTTTGAGACATGGTCTCACTATGTAGTCCAGGCCAGCTTTGAACTCACTCTATAGCCCAGGCTGCTCTCTAACTGACAGTAGTCCTTTCCTCAGCCTCCCAAGTGCTGGGATTACAGGTGTGTGCCACCATGCATGGAATACTCCTCAGGCATCTGTTGGGTATGTAGGGTATCTCTTCCTGGATTATAGTGTATATTTGTCCCCCTGGAATATTCTGAGATTTGACCCTACTGGATCTAGTGCCAGTAGGGGATTGTTGCATCTGCCCATATGAAAATAGTAGAGAAAAATGTTGAAGGAATCTGCTTACCCTGGTATCCGAGACTCGCTGTTACTTGGGAATGAGGAAGAGTTGTTCATAATTATTAGTTGTATTTAAGAGCAACCAGATGTCTCTTTTTCAAGTCTCAGGATCTCATTCTTTTCTAATCAAGGCCTTGATTTTCAGACGAGAAACTTGTGAAAATGAATTTAGTTGTTACTGCAACTACACAATTAAATTTTATCTTGATTTTCAGCAGTTACTAGTTCCACACCTGTAAGTAAAGATGGTTGGAGGGCAGTCACAGAACTTCTCTGCTTCCCAGATTGTGATTTAAGCTGAGAGTTAGTGGATTTGGCCATGTCATTTTCTCTGTGTAAGTGCTCAAGTATACATAATAGGCTTTGTCTTATACTGCTGCCCTTATAGTCATCTTTGTTGCCTTCATGTCAAATGTAGCAGCCGCTGCAACTCCCAGCACATACACTTGAGCTGGCATATCATCACAGTTGATCACTGGTGATAACATGATTAGCTTTTTTTTTTCTAGTTGATAAGATTCATTAAAATAAATTCTGAATTACGATAAGAAGAATAACTATATATAAAAATGTAAAATTAACTTTAAAGAGTATCCTAAGATTTGAAGGAAATTTCTCAAGGAAAGGCAGAGTGTTAGTTAACTGTTGTATGAGCCTTAGTAAGAAAGGGCCAACTGATTGTATTAACATGATTCGATTTGTGGCTGAATGGATTTACTGAAGACAGAAGACCAACACTGGATGTGAACAGCACCAACCAAAAGCCTTCAGCCTGAAGGGAATAAAAAGGGGGAGGAAGAAGGAAGTCTTGCTTCTCTTTCTTCAGAGGAGCTCCTGTCTTCACCTTCACCTTTTATGTCTATCTCCTGGCTTCCAGCACAGACTCTTCAGCCTTCTAGCACAGACCCTTCAGCCTTCCAGCATAGACCTCTCAGCTTCCTTGTGTGGACTCACTACAGTGAACTTCAGGCCTTTTAACATTTGGCTGGATCCTTCCAGTCTCCAGCACACAGGCAGCCCTTTTACACTCTTCCACAGCTAGCCTTGCAGGAAGCCTTTGTAAGCCTACCTTGTAAATCCTTTTATTTTTATATATCTTATATTAAATCTGTTTCTGTAGTGAGCACTGACTGATGCAAGCAGCTTGGGAGAAGAGAAGGTCACTTTCTACAGGCTGGAGTTCCAACCTTCTTGAAAGAAGGTACAGGCCACTGGATGGCAGAGTTCATTCAGTTACTTTGGCCAGTTGCTGGGCAGTGAGAAACAACACTCTGAGGTACAATCTTTTTGAATATAGTAGACAGTTTTATAGGGAAAGCCAGGGTACTGCTGCCAGCATGAGACCTGGAGCATACCAGTGTCCATGTTGGCAGGGTTGTATTCAGAGGGTAATTAGCAATCCCAGGCTCAGGCATAAGGTCAAGACAAAGGACTGCACATTCTTGATGTGAAGATGAGGGAGACCACCTCTTGATTTCCTTACTCAACAATTGATAGAAAATGCAGGAAGAAAGAGGGTGGGGGAAACAAAACAGTATATTCAGAACCAGGAAGAAAAGCCCTCTTCCTCCTGCAGTGTCCTTCCAAATGCTATACTGATAAAATTTAGCATAGTTTTAATAAAAAGGAGAAATGCCTGTACAATACATTATAACAGCAGATACTGAAGAATAAATTCAAAGCCGAAACACATGAGATTGATAACTGATATAGAGGGTTTCCTCGTATATTTGGTGTTTCTTTGCTCTTTGCTATTTTAGGAGGTGAGGTATTGGGTCTTCCCTGTAAGGATAGAGAGTGTGTGTGTGTGTGTGTGTGTGTGTGTGTGTGTAATCTGACTTGTTTTATTATTAGTTCTGTTTTTACTTTGTTTTTTATTTTATTATTATTTCTATTTGTTTTCTATAATATTTTTACTTTTCTCTTTGGAATTAGGAGTTATACTTGGATATGGTTAGATGGGTATCATTTTCCATTAATTCTGGCTACAGCTAGATGAGCCCTGTTAATCTTCAGAGTTAAGTATTTATTGATCAGGTAGATTTTCCTCTTTTTTTTTATCTTGGGTGCCAGGGATCAAACTCAGGGCCTTGCGCTTGCTAGGCAAGCACTCTACCACTTGAGCTAAATTCTCAACCCTGATTTTCCTCTTCAAAATGATCAATTTACTTGTGTTTCTTTTCCTTGTTCTTTTTTCTACCTTTCAAGTAGCCATACATGTTAGACCTACTAGATAGGTCTTCCAAATATTTTTTTCTTTGATTTATGAATTCTTTGTATTTTTTTTTTAAATTTTTTTATTATTTTTTACCAAGAACATGTATTGGTACATTGCATACATAATGATCATAATCAACATGGTTATTTTGTACCTGTACATGATACATCTTGGTTTTCCCCCCTCTTCCCCCCTTCCCCTTCCCTCCCTTCCATTCATCCATCCCTCCCTATTTGCAACAAGTGTAACTACACTTTACCATTTTTTCCCCCTTTCATCTTACTTTTCTTATATTTTTGTTTTATGTGTTGAAATTTCCCCATGTACAAATTTCCAAGTCAGTATATTTTTTCTCCTTAATGATTATTCTTTGATTTTCCAGGGAATATTTAAAAGCCTCCTCCCCCAGCAGATTTTGTATGTTTTATGTTTTCTACCAGCTTGCTACACACTTGATTTTCAGTTTTTTCTCTTTCTTAAGTGCTGAACCTTTTAGGCATATTATTTTGCTTTGATTCTTAAGGCTTTTTTCAGTCTATGTGCTTAAGTGATCCAGGGTCCTTTAATTGATATAAAATCATATGTAGTGGATATTTCTGTGATCTTCATTCCTGTATCACTTCAACCAATAATTATGTAATTGAATGGTGTTTTCCCACTCAATCTCAAGAGTGGGAAGCAATTTAATCTATCTTTTTATCCCTTCAGTTTTCAGGGGGCCAAGAATTTACAGGAGGCTTTCCTAGAACCACATATCTCAGGACTTCTGCCATCCTAAAGAAGAATGAGTAATCTCTTAGATGCCATTTTTTGAAGAGACAAACAAACAAAAATCCTCATCCCCTTTCCAGGTCTTTTCTACCCGTCTTTTTCTTGGCTGAACTTTGTGCTGTTTCTCTTCTCTAGAGACCCTTTTAGAACCCATAGTTTTGCTTGCATCCAGCAGGTTTACTATGTTGGTCATAGCAGTGACTTTGTTTTGAATGAGAATGTGATGAGAGGTGATTCAAGAATGCAAATTCATGCTGTCATTTTGCCAGAATTCTCTAATGAGAGCTTCTGCAAGATAAATACTGTAAATATAAAGGTAGCTTACAGACTGGAGAGAAATAGTATAAAAACTTGACATTAAGAGAATCAAAATATCTACCATTTTTATGTAGATATAGTACTTGGCTTATAATACATGGCTTTCAACCTGCTTAGTTACCATGTTAAATTGAAAATACATTTATTGGTGATAGTTTGCTATTTTATAAGGAGCATAATACCAAAGAGAAAGAAAACTAGGATTGGCAGCAAGTTAAAGTATGAAATATGCTGATCATGGGACATTTTTTTTTTCTGGATAATGTTAATTGAGATAATAAAAGCTGTAATTTCATTCCTAACTAAGGTAAGATGAAAATATGACTTACCATGTGAAGGACAACAACATTTATCTAAGCTAATTTTTTTTTTTCGGAGCTTATGCAGAAAATGTATGTATGTAAAACAGTAAAAACAAAAATCCAGGCTTTGAAAAGCTCTGAAAATCAATTATACAGTGATTTTCAGTTTGAAAGGTGGAAGGTCTTTCATTTAGCAGTCTGGATTAGGGACTTTGTTTTAGTTTGGTTTAGTTTTTGAGGCAGGGTATCACTATGTTTTCCGAGATGGGCTCTTAACTCCTCAGGTCAATCAGTCCTCCTTCCTCAGCCTTCTGAGTAGTTGGAACTATAGGAGTATGCTTCATGCCTGACCTTGCTTAGGGTCTTAAGTGTAGAAGCAACTGTATTATCTTTGCCATCTGCTTGTCTTACCCTAGAGCCAGTGAATCTAATCTTTTTTTTTTTTTTTAATGAATCTAATCTTAAGGAGCAGTATAGAATACTATTTTGCCTGCCTTTGTCTCTTTAACCAAGGTCCTATCAAATGGACTACTGAAAATGTGTATTTACATAACAGAGTTTGAAGAATCTGGACTCATTATACTGCATACATATACAGATTGAATTGCTCTTTTTACCACCTAGGGAATTTAGAGGAAAAGTTTAAAACTCAGGTCTGTTCCACATAATTTAAATTTTCTCCTTGTAGCTTTGACTTTTTTTTTCTCTCTGTTTTTGAAATTGTTGGAATTTTTCCAACTTCCTTAAATTCTTTATGGAGCAAAGCAGAATACTTTTATATTATCTTCTAGTATAATAATACACTGTCTTCTAGTACAACAAAATAAAATGATTTTTGCATATGTGTCATTTATAATCTATGCTTCAAAAGTCCACCCCCACGCCACCCTTAGGACCTTCTCTGAGGACCTGAGTGATCAGAGATTTTTTTGTACTAAAGTCTTAGAAAAAACTTTTTGGAATGAATTGAGAACATGAAAACACATAGTGTTTGAATTTTTTGCACCTTTTCGTGTGTGTGTGTGTGTGTTTGTGTGTGTGTTAAGAATAGAATCACACATTTCTCTTTCCACCTAATGTCACAAATAACCTCTTTATTATTACTTGCTAACATAGATTCAACATATTTGTATTACTAGTTGCATTTTGTACTGTCTGAATGTAATTTAATGAAACATTTCTTTAAAGTTTTTTTGTTAAACAATGCTATAGTATCCATGCATGTAAGTATTTTTTCTATATGAGAGGAAGGCTGCATGTAAATGTTGGTAGCCAGAGGGACAGATGTTGGCAGAGATAATTGGCCATCTACCAAAGAATTATTTTTCCTTTTTCATACTAGAGAAATTCAGGGAGGCCACTGGCAATCGGAAACTCTGTTTCTCCACTTATCTTGCATCCAGATGAAGTATTGCCTGAAGTGATAATGCACAATTTCCAAACCTGACTTAGAACCATGAGATGCTTTTTTGTGATTTTCTCTCCATCAGTTGGATATTGATACTTGAAGGCTACGTATTGAGTATAATAGAGCCTCCATCAACTTACATCCCAGCATGATTGTATACTGTTTCTTTAATTTGGGTCAGGTGTTTTAAAGTAATGGCCTTCTTTTTGATTGTCTGGGAGCTATGTTATCAGAAATATTTTTGGACTTAACGTTATTCAGCTTTTTCTACCCCTAAATTATAGTATTGGAATATTTCTTAACGTATAAGGTTGGACCATGGATTTAGACCCTTCTTTTGTATCTATTCATGGTACAAATTAGCTATATAAATTATAAATATTGAAAGGTGTAGTCTTTTTGTATTAAGGTGCATTCAAAAATTTTGATTTATTATTTTTATTATCAGTTCAAAGTATTTTCTTATTACCAAACATTTGGGGATATTTTTAGTTATATTTCTGTTATTGACTTCTAGTTTAAATCTGTTATGGCCAGAGGACATGCTTTGTGTTATTTCAGTGCTTTTAAAAAGTTAAGAAATTTGATTTATGGTCTATTTTGGCAAATTCTGCATGAACTTTAATGTGTATTCTGTAATGTTGGTGTTATTGTTCTGTGCATGTCAGCTCACATTTATTAGTATTATTACTCAAATCTTCTGTATGTTTACTATTTTTTTTGGTCTGTTTCTTTTATCAGTTATGAAGAAACATGTATAAAAAATCTCAGCTTTGATTGTGAATTTGCCAGTTTCTACTTTTAGTTGAATTTTGTGCATCTCGAGACTCGTAATTTGGTGTATAAACTTAGCATTTTTATAGCTTCCTAATGAATTTACCTTTTTATTATTATAAAATCTGTTTGATAATCTTGATCTTGATTTCTACTTTGTCTGGTATGATTATGGCCAGGTTTTTTATGGTCAGTATTTGCATGGTATATATTCTTGATCCTTTTGTTGCAGTCTATCTGTGTTCTTACATTTAAAGTGGGTTTCTTGCAGATATCATATGTTTATGTCTTTTCTTTGTGGCAGTATTCTTTATACTAGCAAAATATTAATATTAATAATCTTGGTGAATATAAAAATATTGGGCTCAGCTGGGAACTTAGCTCAGTGGTTATAGTGCTTGCCTAGCAAGGACAAGGCCCTGAGTTTGATCCCTGGCACAAAAAAAAAAAAAAAAAAATTGGGCTCCTTTTGAGGGAATGGGAAGGCACATAATTGAACTAATAATTCTCTCTTTTAAAAGAAGAAATTTTTTAGAGGAATGGTACTGCTATAATATAGTACAGGGGAACAGAAAGTTGGTGAAAATCTTTTGTAATGTAGGTGTCTTCTGGGGAGTAAGTGGCTTGGATATATGAGGCTGATAGTATAATTGTTCCTCCTCTGTTCAGGCCCCACTGTGTTGACTAGCTTCACATCTTTCCATCTCTACTCAAAAGTATGGGGGCAGGTGTCCTGGGAAGATAGAATGCTGGCTGTATTATGGAAGTGGATATCTCAGTGGGTTATCTGGACAGAAGATTGCGAATCAGCAATTATTGTAGTCCTGACTATATCTAGAGTCCTGACTATGTCTAGACTCCTGCCTTTCTCTGTTCATCTTCCTTTGTCCTCTTCAGAGGATCCCAGTACATCATCTCAAAGTTAATTCAATTAGAAATATTGAATTAAATCCTACTTACACTTCATTTATTCCTAAATTCCATTTATCAAAAAATGAGTTTTTTCTTTATTCATTGAGCTAATTTGCTGTTGTTCTGAAAAGGATTACATCATTCTTGAAAATATAGGTGTGGAAAGTTCAAATTTCTTAACTACAGTAACTCAGAACCATACATCTTCAATATATTTTGCATAGTAATACTGTATTAAGAATAATCTTTCAAAAGACACCGCCTTTATACACTACTCCAAACATCTCAAGTATATTACGTAAGGTAATTATTCTGTAATTCTTTGTTATTTGAATGATACTTAACAGTCTTTGAACAGTGCCGTTGTATTTGGGGTGCACGGGGTGATGAAAATATCCTGTGCTTAAATACAAAAAAAATTATTAGGGTAAAAGACAGATCCCCATTAGTTCTACTCAAAATACTTGCCCTTGTTCCTTATTTCAAACACACTGTCAGTCCTTATTGCCACTTTCTAACATAGTTCTATAGCTCTCTTTCATGACTGTCTTTAACAGGTCGGATCAAAAAATTCAGTGAATGTTGTTGCTGAGTGCCATCTGAAAGAAAAGGCAGGCACATAAAAACATTATAGTATGTCTTCATTTACCTTATTCGCTAGATACTGTACTGTGTGACTTCTGGCTCTTTCCCAAAGTCAAAATGACCATGAAAGGGGAAAGTTTTTAATCAACTCAGGACATTGGGGCAACCATGACAGTGTAACTATAGACACTTATGAAAAAGGGCTTAGTAGAACTGCTTCACAAAATGGCAAGAATAATAGGATAAATATGGTTGAAGTGAGGAGGAATATTTTAAGGAGAATTTATGATTTTTTTTACTGTAATTTTTAGAAACGTAAACACTATTTTTAGGTCATACATTGTGTGTGTGTGTGTATATATATATATATATAGTTTACTCATCTGACCATGGGCTAGGCAACTGCCTTTGGAAATTATTTAAAGTAGTCTATAAAATTTTTTACAATGTGAAAATTATAGGTAAACTTTTCTTTTTTTATTTGTTCATTACCAGTGATGGAAACCCTGCACCTTTGCACTGAACTACATCTCCAGTCAGTTTTTCTTTTTTTTCAAATTTAAACTTTAGGACAGAGTCTCACTAAGTACCCAGGCTAGGCTTGACCTTTCAGTCCTCCTGCTTCAACCTCCCAGAATGCTGAGATTACAGGTCTGTGCTACCATGCCTGGCCGATAACACTATTTTTTTTAAACCAAAAAACATATATGTAATTTATGTCCTGAAAGTCAAATTAATAAAGTTGGTTTTGTTTTGTCTGACCTCTTAGGACTTTTATGTGAGATTATTTTCAAATGATATACTCTTTTTTTTTTAAATTTTATTTTTTAACCAAGAACATGTATTGGTACATTGTCCATATATCGATCACATTTAACATGTTTGTTTTGTACCTGTACATGGTGTCTCTTGGATCCCCCCCTTCTGTTCCCTCCATCCCTATTTACAGTAGGTTTATTTACAATTCTCCATGATTTCTCTTTCCCCTTTCTTTCCATTTTTTTCCTTTCTTCTTTTCCCCCTTCCCTCTTTCTGGTACTCCTCTCCTTTGTATATTATCTTCCTTTTATATAATATCCGTTACACTACTTTGTCCTTATTTACAGTTATGGTTTCTCATATCAGAGAAACGATTCAATGTGTGCTCATGAGTGTCTGATTTATTTTGCTTAGTAGTATATTCTCAAGGAACATCCATTTACATATAAATGACTCTAGTTTATCCTTCTTTATGGCAGTGTAGTACTCCATTGTGTAGAAAAGCCACATCTTCTTCAGCCATTCATTGGTCGTTGGGCATTTGGGTTGTTTCCAAGACCTAGCTATTACAAACTGTGCTGCTATAAACAAGGTTGTGCATATATCTCTGTGGTATGATGATTTTAACTCTTCTGGAAAGATCCCCAGTAGGGGAATAGCTGGATCAAATGGAACCTCTAGTTCTAGTTGTTTGAGGAATCTCCATATTGATTTCCACAGTGGCTGGACCAGTCTGCATTCCCACCAAAAGTGGAGGAGGGTTCCTTTCTCCCCACAGCCCCTCTAGCATTTGTTGTTGGTTGACTTTTTCATAGATGCGATTCTTTCTGGAGTAAGATGGTACCTTAACGTTGTTTTGATTTGCATCTCACGAATAACTAGTGATGTTGAACACTTTTTCATATATTCATTTGCCATTTTTATTTCTTCATTTGAGAAATATTTATTCATTTCAGTTGCCCATTTTTGAATTGGGTCTTTAAATTTGGGAGGTTTAATTTTTTCGAGTTCTTTATATATTCTAGATGTTAGACCTTTGTCTGATGGATAGCTAGTAAAAAATTTTTCCCATTCTGTGTTTTTTGTCCTGCTCTATTGGTGATTTCTTTTGTTGTGCAAAAGCTTTTTAATAGCATGTGGTCCCAAGCACTGATTCTTTGTATTGTTTCCCGTGTGATCTGGGTTCTGTCCATAAATTTTTTCCCAACCCCTATGTCTTCAAGGGTTCTTCTTATTCTGTTCTCTAGTAAATTTAGTGTTTCTGTTTTAATGTTTAGATCTTTGACCCACTTCCACCTCAGTTTAGTGCATGGTGAGAGGCATGCATCTAGTTTTAGTTTTCGGCATGTGGCAAGCTAATTTGACCAGCACCATTTGTTAAAGAAGCTATCTTTCTTCCAGTGAGGATGTTTGGCTCCTTTGTCGAAGATGAGGTATTTGAGTGCATTTGGAGTTGTTTCTGTATCTTCCAATCTATTCCATTGATCCTCAGGTCTGTCTTTTTGCCAGTACCATACAGTTTTTATCACTGTAGCTTTATAGTATAGTTTTAGATTGGGAACTGTGATGCCCCCTGCCTTTCCCCTGTTGGTTAGGATTGTTTTTGCTATTCTGGGTCTCTTTTGGTTCCAGATGAAATTCATGATTGTCCTTTCTAATTCTTTGAAGTATGTTGGTGGTATCTTGATTGGAATTGCATTAAATCTGTATAATAGTTTAGGAAGTATAGCCATTTTCACTATGTTGGTTCTTCCTACCCAGAAGCATGGGATATCTTTCCATTTTCTGATATCCCTTTCAATTTCCTTTTTTAGAGTACTGTAGTTTTCGATGTAAAGACCTTTTACATCTTCTGTTAGATAGATTCCTAGGTATTTTATTTTTTTGTGTGTATTTGTGAAAGGTATAACTTGTGCTATTTCTTTTTCGGTGGGTTTGTTGTTTGTGTATAGGAATGCTATTGACTTTTGGGTGTTGACTTTGTATCCGGCAACGCAACTGAACTTCGTAATTAAATCTAGAAGTTTTTTGGTGGAGTTTTTTGGGTCTTCTATGTAGAGTATCATATCATCTGCAAATAAGGATAGTTTGATTTCTTTTCCTATCTTTATCCCTTTAATTTCTTTTTCTTGTCTAATTGCTCTGGCTAATGTTTCTAGAACTATGTTGAATAACAGTGGTGATAGTGAGCAACCTTGTCTTGTTCCGGATTTTAGTGTGAAAGCTTCCAGTTTCTGACCATTAAGTGGGATGTTGGCTGTTGGTTTGTCATATATGGCTTTTATCAAATTTAGGTATACACCATCTATTCCTATTTTCTGTAGTGTTTTTATCGTGAATATGTGTTGGATTTTGCCAAATGCTTTTTCTGCATCTATTGAGATGATCATGTGAAATGATATACTCTTTAACGGCATTTGCTCTCCCTGTATTTTCTCATAATTACAACTGTATTACTTCTGCATACCGGTTAGGTTTTTTTTTTTTTTTAAAAATCCATTCTGAACATCTCTACCTTTTAACAGAAGTATTTAATCCATTTGCTTGGTTTTAGTTTTATTTATTCTTTTACTTTTTTATTCTGAAAAACTTTTATTTTACCTTTATTTGGAAGAGTTGTTTTGGGTAGGAGGAGTTGGGTAAAATGGATGGGTTTGTCTTTCAGTACCTTAAATACACTCCATTATCCATGAACTTGCCTGTGTTTGTGTGTTCGTTTGTTTGTGAGGTAGGATCTCGCTTTGTTGCCCAAGTCAGCCACCAATTCACAATCCTCCTGCCTCAGCCTAAAGAATGCTGGGATTATAGACATGTACCACCGTGACAGGCTGTATTATTCTTTATGTGAAGTACATCTGTTATTCTTGTTCTTTGCTCCCCTGTGTTTGCCATCTGGCCACTTCAAGATTTTTCTGTACTAAAGATTTCTACCAATTTGATTATGGGTGCCCTATAGTGTGGGACTCCCATATCAGTCCATATCAGTCTCTGCCAATCCAAGAAAGGCTCCCTGGAGTTTAGTTCTTTAGATTCCTTGTCTTTATACTTTTCTGAGAGCTTTAAGGTGCTATAATTTTATTTGTGGATAAATAACCAACAGCATCAATATTTATTAATAACCTTTTCCTTTCTAAAATTGAAATATCTCCTTTGTTATAACTTCTTTATAGATCTAAACTGTGTTCTTTTACTTTATTTAGTATCTATTTTTATTCAGTTGCTTTGTAGTAAGTTTTAATATTTTTAATGCAAGTTCCAACATATCAGTCTTACTCAGAATGTTTGGGTTCTTCATCTAACTGTTGGGGAACATAAATTAATTGTATAACTTTGGGAATTAAAGAAAAATTTTGTCACAAGGTTCAGAGTTCCGTCACAATGCTGGACTCATGTAGAGATGGCTTCTTTCTTTTGTGCCGCACTTTGTTAGCTAGATTACTATGTTTTTTGGCTTGGGCTCTGAGTTTTAAAAGTCATTCTTAACTTGCTCTGATCATCCTGAAAGAGGGAGTTCCTGAGGTCTGGCACATTATTTAGCAGAGCTAGAATTTAAACAGGTACTATGTTATTTTTCTTATTTCTTACTCTCTTTTACCACCAAAATCTTTCTCCAATTTTTATTTCATTTTTTTTAATTTTATTTTATTTTAATGGTACATTTTAGGTGTACATAGTGATAACATTCATTATAGGGGATTTGTACTGGTACATGATATATCTTGTTGCTTCTTTTTAATACAAAATCTCCAAGACACTACTGTGATGAGATAGGAAGAAAATATTACATATAAAAAGTGTTCTCTCTTCACGTAAAAGAAGGGAAGATTGTTCTTGTCCATAAAAAGTTACGAAAGAAAAAGTGCATGACTAACCACATTGAGCTAAATTAAAAGGACTCAAAAAACCTAGTATTGGTGAAGATGTGGAGCACCTGGAAATTTATTTATTGTTCATACATTGTTGGTGAAAGTGTAACTTATACCTATTCTGGAAAATCGTTTTCATAGTCTGATTAACTGTTGACGTGTATCCTCTGTATTAACAAGTCTGCTACTGGTTATATGTAAAACAGAAAGAATGTGTATGTCCATCAAAAGATGTATACAGTTATGTTCCTAACAATTTTGTTTGTAATAACCCTAAATTGGAAATAGTATTCCTGACCATCAACATTAGAATGAGTAGTACAGTACGTTGTGATACATTTGTACAATGAAATATTACCCAGCAGTGCAAAAAAGGAATTACCAATATGAAAACAGCGTGGCTGATGTTACTGATGCATGGTTTAAAGGAAACACAAAAGATGATGCTGATTCAGTCAGCTATTTGGTTTCCAAAGATTAAACCATCCTTATGTTTCTGAAAATAATGCTTTTTGTTACATAGAATATGTACTAGTAACGGATTAGGTTTTCTAATACTTAGAAGCTTTTAGCTATGTGAAGTTAGTTTAATTTTTGTGTTGTTTTTTTTGTTTGTTTGTTTGTTGTTTTTTTTTTTTTGTGGTGCTGGGGATCGAACTCAGGCCCTTGTGTTGTTTTTAGACTATGGTTCCCATATCATGATTTACACTTAATTATTGGACATTATGGGATCGGTACAGTCATATTTCTGTTGTGTTATTTGTCTACAAATTTTTGAAACCTAGTTATTGGCCTTTTGAAAAAGAATTTTTGCTTTTATTTGGCTGCAGATAAATAGTTTCAGGTAAGTAGTTTTCTTGTTCATATAGACCCAGAAACACATAGACCTTTTGGAAACTTATTTGCTATAATATAAAAATTTTTTGAAGGTTTTATTTTTATTTTTTTTTCTACAGTCCGTGGTGGATGACTGGATTGAATCATATAAACAAGACAGGGACATCGCACTTCTGGATTTAATCAACTTTTTTATCCAGTGTTCAGGATGTCGAGGTACAGATGTTAAAATAAATGGTGTACATTGCTCCTGTCAGTTCAGTAGTGTGACTTTTACCTCACGTCACTAGTCATATATTACTAATACTAGAATGATGTGCTGATATTTTTCTAATAGAGAAAATGATTGGTAAAGTATTTTAAAGATAATTGTGTTTTTCTTCTGGTTCACTCTTGTTCCTATAAAGTAGTAAATTTCAGTGATTTTTGAGATTTGGGGAGGAAACCTGAAATTTACTTTTATGAGTTGCCTTTTTAGATAGTAAGCTTTTATCATCTTTACTTGTATTATTTATATGTATACTTCATAGTAGGAACTGTGTTAGTTTCTAGAATATTTTATTTTATATTTTTGCCAGGATTTTTGTACTGATAGGTAAGTACTTGAAGTTCCTGTGATGAGTTAGGACATGAATTGGGACTCTTCAGCTTATAACCAGTTGGAAAACCATAAGACAGTTTGGTAATATAAAATGATATCTTGGGGTTTTTTTCCCATCTTAATAGGTAATTGCTATTTTTTTTCCTCTAGAAAGAGTAGATCTTAACAGTTAAATTGTACTACGTGGGGGAAATTAGTTGGTAAATCATGATTCTCAGTGAGAAGAGTGAACTTTTATTGAGATCATGAATCAGTTGACTTCTTGAAGACTTGCTTATTTATGTCAAAAGTGATCACTTGCTGAATTGACATGAGCAGTTTATCAAATATTTATAGAGGATATGTGTGTACCAGATACTGAGCCTGGTATACAAAGTTTATCATGGTAACTTTGCTCCTGCAAGAAGTATGTATGTCATTTTTAAAGGAGTCTTTGTTGTCAGGAAGAAAGAGAAAAATATACAAATAGTTCAGTGAAATTCTGTGACAGAACAAAACTGGTTACTATTTAATGACTGCTTAGTGTGTGCCAAGCTGTGTTCTTTTGCATATATTTGCTGATTTTATCCTTGTTCATGGTTGTATCAGGCAGTTGTGATATTTATTTTATCACAACTGAGGGCAGGAAACTGGGATTAAAGATTTTTAGGTAAGTGTGGGGAAATACAATTAGTGCTGAAACCAGGATTTAATCATGCTGTTTCATCGATAGTCTATATCCATAATTAGATGACATTATCAGAATAATAAGAAGGGGCTGCAGATACAGCCTAGGCAGTGTGTCTCTGTGTGAATGTGTCAAGAATGTAAAAGAAAACAATACCACCAAAAACCTCATCTCATAAAGCAAACCTGAAAATGAGAAAAAGGAGGATAGAGGAAAAGGCTAAAGGTAACAGATTGTACGAAAAAGACCTTTGGAAAAGAAAGAATGGCACACTACATGACATAGACAGTTCTCTAGCTGAATCTTCAAGCAGAGTGACTGTTAGGGAATAGCATATTAGGTTATTTAGAAGTAAGTGTTAATTTTACATTAGTTCATTGATTCTAACAGTTCTGTTAGATTGAGTTTTAATTTAAAAACTGGTGGTCTTTAAGTTTTCCTTTTGAAATATATTTGAATATTTTCAAAAACGTTTTTATTATGTACTAAAAGTCCTTTGCACTTCTGCCTATTTATCTGTCTCCACATACTTAACAACTCTTAACTAGATTATAGTATTATATATCTTCCTTTGTCTGTTTGTCAACATAGTCATCTAATTTCCATACCTATAAGTTGAAATATATATTCTTTTCTTTCCATTCCTATTTTACAAAAGATACTGGTATGTAGAGAACTTTCTCATTCCTTTTTAAAAAAAATAATAGAATCTTTGTAAACCTTTGTGTGTATGTACAAGAATTTATTTAACTACTTTTCGATTAGTAGACTTTTATACTATTAATTTTCTGCTATTACAAATAATACATTAATGAGGATATCTATATGTTGTTTTTCTTTATAGAAGAACATCTATAGGTAAATGTATTTATAACTGTATTATATTTTACCATATTGCCTGCTGTAGAGGTATGCTCCCTTTTATTCCCATCTATAATACATTAAAGTGTTTCTTTTTAGTCCATTCATCAAAGTATATTTGTCAAATTTTCAGATTAGTCTTAATGATTTTAAAATGATGCATCATTGCGTTTTTATAAGTGATGTAAAATACTAATAATTTAGAATGAAACATTTTAAAATGTACAATTAATTAGCATTTAGTATATTCTTAGTGTTGTGAAATTGTCTTAGTTTGGGTTGCTGTAACAAAGTATTATAGATTGGACAGTGTATAAACAATACAAATTTATTTTTTACAGTTCTGGAGGTTGGCAGTCCAAGATCAGGGTACCAGCATAGTTTCATTCTACTGAGGGCTTTTATCTAGAATGTGGACTGCCACTTTCTTGTTGTATACTCCCAGGATGAAAAGAGGGCAAAAGAGCTCTCTGGGGCACCTTTTGTAAGTCATTAATGCTCATGACTTCATTGCTCCCATAGGCCTCACCTTCTAATACCATCACATTGGGCATTAAGATTTCACCATAAGAATTTTGGGAAGATACAAACGTTTAGATTGCTGTACTGCTAATAACTATTTCTCTGTTGTTTTCAGCCTTTTAGAGTCACCTCAGAATAATACCCTATACCCAATAGCCATGCCTCGTTACTTTATCCTTCATCTCTTGGCAGCCATTCATTTCCGTCATGTCCCTATGGGATTTGCCTGTTTCGATCATTTTATATTTTTAAAAATCTGTACTTTTCACTTAACTATTTTTGAGGTTAATCCAAGTTGTAGCATATATCAGTAGCCCATTTCTTTTAAGGCTGAATAAAATTTCATGTATGTAGATATCACAAATCGTTTGTCCATTCATCTGTCCATGGATATTCAAGTGGTTTCCACCTTTTTCACTCTGGAGAATATTGCTACTATAAGAATTCATGAACAAGTCTTTCAGGTATAAGACTGTAGGAATGAAGTTGCTGGTAATTGTGTTTAAACTTTCAAAATTCATCAAACCGTTTTCCATAGTGAACTCATCATTTCATATTCCTATCAGGAATGTGTGAGGATTCCTATTTTCCCGTATCCTTAATTATACTTTGGGGATATTTTTTTCACCATATGGTTCAGACTAGCCTTGAACTCATTATGTAGCCCAGACTGACCTTGAACTCACAGCAGTCTTCCTGCCTCAGCCTCTGAAGTGCTACCCTGCTCAGCATACCCTTGTATACCCTTGTTATTTTTTACCATTTTGATGTTAAGCGTCCTACCGGTCTGTGAGATGATATCTCATTATAATTTGAATTTGTGTTTCCTTAATCCTTTCATCTGCTCATTGACTGTTGTGTATAGTTATTGAAACATTGTGCATTCAAGTCCTTTGCTTAATTTAAAATTATTCACGTGTTGGTTGATGAACTATAAAGATTGCAACCCATTTCCCCTATTTTTTTAGTTCCTTTTTTTTTTTTTTTTTTTTTTTTTTAGACAGGGTCTTCCTTCCTATATAGTTCAGGCTGGCTTTGAACTCACTATATAGCCCAGGTAGGCATCATACTCCTAGTGATCCCCCTGCCTCAACTTCCCCAGTGCTGGTATTACAGGTGTATTCTGTCAGGCACACAAGGTTAGCATTTTATGAGATCTAACATCTATTTGTCTTTTGCTCCTAAGTTTTACCAAATGCAAGATCATGAAGATACTCCCTGATTTTCTTCTGGTGGTTTCAAAGTTATTAATCATTGGTTAATTTTGGTACATAGGATACTTTTAATTTACATTTCTCTTACAAATGATGTTTGAAAGACATTTCTGTTTCTTTTTCTGTAATTTCTCTCTTCATATCCTTTGCCCATTTTCTTTTGACTATCTTCATAGTTCCTAGAAAGACATTGACAAAATGGATCTTACAGTGTTTTGATAAAAGAAGCATAGATGTGTACTTTCTAAATATTAACAAGGAATGTACACTGTTTTTCCACATCAGTGGAATATAACAAAAGTTAAGATACAGACCTAATTCTTAATGAGACTTTAGTAAGCAGATTTTAAAACAAAGAAAACATGTTCACTTTATACGAAATTTACACATTACAACTACGCTTAACTACCTTTTTTTTAGCTGATAAAAATTAAAAGCAAAAATTATAGCACTGTTGATGAGACTGTGAAGAAAACCAAACATTACATTATTGGTTGGACTACAGATTGTTATGAGTGCCTCTTATGTGAAAAGAATTTGATAGTATCTATCAAAACTGAACACAAATTTATCTCTTGACCCTGCCATCCTCTTTTGGGGATTTTGCCATGAAGACAGACCTTGGGCAGGAAGAAAATAAGTACGTGTGGTAACTCAATACAGTGTTAGTTATAACTAGAAAATATTGACAACAACCTAAATGCTTATGTATAGTATAGTGATCAAATAGGCTATGGTGTAGCTATGCAGTGGGGTTTTATGTTACTGTAAAAAAATGAGGACTTTTTCTGTTAATTTATACATGGAGATTTCCAGGATTTAAAGATTTTGAGAAGTGCAAAAAGCAGCTAAAGTATTCGACTGTTTCTGTAAGAAAGGGGAAATAATGATCAGGGTATATGCATATACGTATGTTTGTGTTCATCTATCTGTTCATTTAACAAGAAGTATAAAGATGATAAACCAGAGAATAAGATTGAGGCTATGCATGATGGCATTGCCTATGATCCTAGCACTGTGGGAGGCTGAGGCAGAAGGATCCCAAATTTGAGCTCAGCCAGAACAACTTAAGAGACTTTGAGTCCTCATTTCAAAATTTAACAATAAAATTTTAAAAAAGGGGGCTGGGGATGTAGCTCAGTATGAAGGCCCTAGCTTCTATCCTTAGTGTCTCCCTCCCCCGCCCCCACCCCAGAAAAAGAATATTCAGAGAATAATGAGAATGCTTACCAATGGGGAGAGTGTGCATGAATGCAGTGGAAATTTAGGGACAAGTGGGGCAGAAAAGTAATACTTATTTTGAATATACTTTTTGAATAGTATGACTTTTAGTACTGATATTTCACATACTCAGCAAAAATTAAAATACCAAATATAGCGGTGCAAATCCTAAAATTGAGTGCAGGCAGAACAAATAAAACCTCTCCTATTCCTGATCATAAACAGATTTTTTTGAAAAAGAGACATATTAAAGAAAAGTGGATATGATGCCTGCAGCGTACTCTTATATACTCCAGGAGAAAAGAAGAATGTGTATGTGAAGAACTAAAGGAAAAAGTGTTTATATCTGGAGAATTTGGGTAGAGGTTAATCTTTGGGCTTTTTAACCTGTTAGTCTAAAATTATATCAAAGTAAAAATCGGGCTAGAGGGAGAATCTTAGGGCTGGGAATGTGGCTCAGTGTTAGAGTGCTTACTTAGCCTGCACAAGGCCCTGTCAAGACGAGACTCTTTCAGATCCTCACTGTGAACCCCCCCAGCATATGGGCAGGAGAGAGGAAAAAAGAGTTTTAACTGCAAAGCAAGCATCTTTTGTTGGGGGGGAGGTTTGGTGTCGGGGATCAAACTCAGGGCCTTGTGCTTGCGAGACAAGCAGTCTAACTACTGAGCTAAATCCCCAGCCCATGGAAGCGAGCATCTTGCTTAAGGGATAGCAGTACAGTTGTTCTCATTGTCAAGACGAGTATGCCTATCCATGCAACTGTTATTTAGCATTATAATGAAGATAAAACCTAAAATAAATAAATATGATCACTATTTGAAAATAATATTGAATGTTTAAGAAACTCAAGAGATTCAGTTTATAAAATTAATATAAGCAATAAAGTAATACAGTAATATATTAAGGTACAGAGGTCTAGAAATTTTCTTTCATATGTATGAGTATAGTCAGTTAAAAGGCACAATGGAATTTCCTAATAAAGACAAAAGTGAGGCAAGAATCTTTCAGATCCTCACTGTGATAATTTGTACCGGATGAATTTCCAATACATCAGGAGGTTGAGGGAAGAACGCGAAGATTGAGGCCAGCCTAGGCAATAGAGCAAAACCCCTGTTTTAAAAGATTTAAGTGTAAAAACAATAAGTAGCAGAAGCAAAGAAAAATAATAAAACACATTAAAAGAAAATAATTCCTTTATCACTTTTTATTAAGTGATCTAAAATTAACTGTGATTCAGAATCTGTGTTAGAAAAGATTGATAAACCACTAAAAATGGACGCTTTATAAGGAATGTGAAAAGACAAAGAACAGATGGAGAAGTTTGCTTGTGTTACAAAAGCGGGTATCTCTAATATACGTTAGGTAAGATTTGCATTTTGTAAGGACTCCTTTGGTTGCAAATTAAATTTCTAAAATGTATGGTATTGTTTTGTTGTATCAAGCCATTTCCCTGTAAAGCTGCTTTAAAGTCCAAGGGCAAATGGATATGGTAAAACATTATCTTGAAATGGCAAGTTGGGGATTTAGCTCAAGTGGTAGAGTGCTTGCCCAGCAAGCACAAGACCCTGAGTTTGATCACCAGCACAAAAAAAAGAAAAAGAAAAAGAAAAAAAAAAAAAAACAGAAAGGCAAAAAGCAAGGGCAGGGAGGGAAAAAAAACCATAGAACGGTTTTCCTACTTAATTCCTGGCTCAGAGGGACAAATTGAAACGTCTTCTGTGAACAGTATGAGCAGTCCCTTCAGCATGGTCTGTAGTATCACTTGCTCACCAGTTTGACCCTTAAAACTTATTATGCAGTGTTAGTTTTCTGGTTTAGCTATCTTAGGTAGATCAGTGCTCCTAGTTGCCTCCCTGACTCTTCCCACACATCTGTAATGTCTTTACCAAAGTCTCTTCATTCAAACCTCTAGAGTAAATTCTATTTACTGTTGGAACTCCTGGTCAATATAGACTCAGTGTATAATGATAGGATATATTGCATATCAATGAAGTAGGATTTGTGGCAAAGGAAAAGTTGATTGAAACTCTTGACTGGGACTGGGTGGGTAGCCCATTGGTAGAGTGTTTGTCTGTCAGGTTTGAGTCCCTGCACCCAATCTTCAATAAGGGAAACAAAACAAAAGAAGTATTAATCTAGTGTTGCATACTCAAGCTGTCTAAAGAAGCTAGGAAAACTTAATAAAGAACTGTGGGATATGTTCACAGAATTTTGCTTGACAAAAGGAAGGCAAGCTCTCCATGTACTCGAAGTATTGTTAAACACATCATATTTATTAAGATATGCATATATTTGAGTAAATACCAGTATGTAACTAATTTTAGAAATGTGCATTGGGATATTTATAGTTTCTGTTGACAGTTGTGATGTTTTTAGTTAATAAATGATATGCTTGAGAATTGGTTAGAGTTAGCCTTCTTTCTTGGTTGGATATTACATTTCTCTTTTGTAGCAGTTGTGCCTAACAGAGGACTTAAGATGCCTGAAGGCTTTCTTTATTGGAGTGCAGGGTTGCCTGAGAATTAACCTCACCTAGGAGTAGTTAATCAAAGAATTTCCTGAACTTTCCCACTTTATGAGCCCATTAGCATCTCAGTAATTTTTTCAGGATGCCTCTAGGCCAAAAGCAATAACTGATAGCTCCTTTCATGGAGGAGTTATATCCAGACTACAGTCGTACCTCAGTTCATAAACTTAATTTGTTCCAACAACTTTGAACAAGATGCCCACATTCGTGTTTGTGCAGGAAAGATGGCTGTGGTCATGTTTGTCACCTGATGCAGAGTTTACAAACAAAAGCAAAGTTTTGCCAAACATTGTGGTTTGCAAACCAAATTGTGTGCAAACATAAGTGTTCCTGAACAGTCTGCCACTGTGCTGTTTGTTTATGTCCTAATGACTAGTAGCTGTTAAGAAAAAGTGCAATACATAATTTAAAAAATTGTATTTCCACTCTTACATAACCACAATTATTTAGTAATGTACATATACATCAGTACATCTTTTGGGGGTTGTACAAGTCCTCAGTCTTTGGGCTCGTTCTCATTTCATATTCCAAAGTGGTTTTCTGACAGTATATTTGAAAACTAAGCTTCCCAAAGATATAAATTATATTCTGATTTAGAAAGTGTCAATTATTTCATGCTAATTAATGATTCTTCTGGTGCCTGACAAATGTCAAATATTGCTTTCTTTCCTTTTTAATATTGAAAATACCCAGTGTTCAGGAGGGTTTGCATAAGTCTACAGGGCATGTTAGAGCCCAGTTTGGGCACCAAGACTTCAACCAGTAACCGATTGGGAATTAGTATATAGATGCCCTAACTGTTTTGCCCCCCTCCGGAATGATTTTGGATTGCTAGAGTTTCCCAAGGAGCTTAGCAGGCTCCAGTTACCTACAGAAGTAATTGTTTTGCTACATAATACACTTTTCATTCTTTGCTTTTCTTTCTTTGTTTCATGTCCCCACTGCATTGCCTCCTAAATAAATTCCTTGCAGTGCTATCATAGTCTCAGTATCTGCATCAGGGGGATAGAAATTAACAAGTATTTTGTTACGGGTTTATTACATATTAATCAGTATCCTCTGTAGAATCTATTGTAATTCTTTCTAACCTTCTGCATGTATAGAATATATAGATAGTTGAGTATTTTTAAAAATAACTTAGTTGTGACATGCAACATTGCAAATTGAAAAAAATATGTATCGTTTAGAGGCTAAATGATATTTATATTATGAATCCTAAGGTTATCAGTAGTCAGATCAAGGAAAAGAATATTGCCAGGACTTAGGAAGAGGCCTCCCCGTCTGTTTTGTGACCCTCTTCATTTCAACCATCTCCCTGTCCCACAGAGATAAATACAAACTTGATTTTATGGTAAGTATTTCTTTGCTTTACCATTATAGCTCTACCATTAGTAAATCTATCTGTAAAGAAAAAAATTAGTTCTGCATTTTTTTCCTCTGTATTAGTTACTTTTCTAAAATAAGTGGTTTGCAAGAGAGCAGATTTAAAGAGGACATTTACAAGTTACAACATTCACAAATACAAGCCAAATGCAGGAAGAGTACAGAACGTCTATCTATGCATTGGAGACCTGAAAGATCCAATCAAGGGCTGGGAGCCCATGGCACTGTCCCATGTACATCTGTGTCTTCACTAAAAGGCTGAAGAAATCTATACTAGAACCAGGATACGATGCTCACAGCAGAGATGAAGACCAGAGAGCTCCACTGAAGCAAACAGCAGCCATCCTCGACAACAGCAAGGCCCAGAGCTCCTTCTTGGAGATCAGCCAAGTTCCCTTTGGGAGAACTGGCTGCAACAGAGCTTCTCCTGGGAAATAGCCGGCCACTATCCTATTTATTCTTCTTTATGTTTTGTTGGCAGTAATTTTCAGGTGGATCCTCTATGCCCCGAATCATACCAACTCAGTTCAGCTGGGCATTCCTGGTCAAGTTGACCACAATAATAAGTCCACCACACCTTCTCTACCTAGTTAGCTGTACATCCCCTTTTGTTTTGCTTTCATTAAAACATTTTTATAGGATTTATCTGTGTTGACTGTATGATAGTTATTTATTTTATGCCTATGACACAGACAGTCCTTTATTGTGATGGGTTTTCCTGCGCTTTGTAGGACATCGAGTGGCACCTTTGCTCTATTTCAGTGTTTTAGTTACTTTTCTCATTACAGTGACAAAA
This sequence comes from Hystrix cristata, assembly GCA_004026905.1. Taxonomy (NCBI): domain Eukaryota; kingdom Metazoa; phylum Chordata; class Mammalia; order Rodentia; family Hystricidae; genus Hystrix; species Hystrix cristata. The sequence continues at coordinate 49,312 of PVJO010008154.1, read as the reverse complement.
TGTCCAACATCTAAAGTTGAAAGACTAAAGGTTTATTTTGTCTAACAGTTTGTAGAGATTTCAGTCTGGCTGGCTCCAAGGCAGGGCAAAAAGGAGAAAAAACAGTTCATAGCATGAAAGGTGGAAGGCAGGAGGCAGCAAAAACAGCAAGCAATGGCAGCAACCCTCTTTCTGTCCCTTGTATCTGTCCAGGCTACACACCCTTAGTGCAGGTAGTACTTACACCCTGGGTGGGCCTTCTCATCATCCACATCCAGAATTATGCCAGACCAATCAGGTATATACCCTTAATCCCAGTATCACACACTTTCTGATTCAGCCACCTCCACAAAGCCCCATCTATGACTGTATGAGCCATAACAACCAGTGATGGTGAGTCTCTTAGAGTTTTCAGTGATAACAAACATTCTGCTGCAGCACATGTGTCATAGGTTTGCTACCATTGCTTTATACCCTTTAGTTATCAGTAGCTCATTCCTCTGTTCCCTCCTTCACTTGTGACATCCCGAACATTTGCAGAGGTTGCCAAATGTGCCTTGGGAGAAAAAAGTGGCCTATGTTGAAAACTACTGTCAAGTGTCTTTTACACAAATATACCAGTTTATTTATTCTTCCTAATTTTAAGCAAATTGGATTGCTTCTAGCTTTTTCATAAAAAGAACAGTGTTACTAGTAAACTCTTTCTACACGTCTGTTTGGTATCTCTGTATAAGAAGCTCTAGTTTGTATTGTGAGGAGTGTAATTGCTGCACTATAATAGATGCACATTTTCTAAATGCCAGACTTTTCTGCAGTGATTGTAATGATTTTAATGTCCCAACCAGTTCATATCACAGAATTCAAATGGTGTCATATCTTTGCTCACACATTAGAAACATTATTAGGTGCATTCAAAGAATAAACTATTTCATATAACTCCAATGTGGTATATTTAATGTTTCTTTTCATCTATGGCAGTGCTTTTTTTGAAGTGTTTTGTTTAAATATTAATGAAGTATACTACCTTTCTTATTTTTCTGGCCCAACTGTGTATACTTTTGTCCTTTTTTTTTTCCCTCCTGTATCCTCACCTCTTAGATGTCTCTTGTAAACAACGTATAAATAGATTGTATATTTTTTATTCAGTCTGAAAGATGTTTGTCTTTTAAATGTACCATTTAGTCCCTTTACCTTTTAATATTATCCTCTATATATGTGTATGTATATATGTATTTCTCTGCGTGTGTGTGTGTGTGTGTGTGTGTGTGTGTGTATTTTAAGATACTAGAGATCAAACTCAGGGCCTTGTGCTTGCTAGGCAAGTGCTCTCAGCTAAATCCCCAACTCCTGTATATGTGGTTTTATATTGAATCTCTTCTTGTTCTAAATACTATTAGCTCATCTGTGTGCTTTTGTTTTCCTGTTTTTAGATTCTTTAACTACTAGAGTATTCCTGTTTTTCTATTCTTTCCATTCATTTAATGGTTATGCTAGAAATTATAAAATTCATCAATCTAGTTACTGCTTTCTTTACTCTTTTTCCCCAGAAAATACGAGGAACTAGAACTTTGTAATTCCATTGACTTCTCTCCTAGGTTGTAATTTAAATCTACTTAAATACTTAATCATTGTTATTTTTACTTTGAAAAAGTAAAATTAACATTTACGTAGCTTTACATGTGTACATAGTTGTTAGTTCTTTATTTCACTGGAGATCTACCATTTTAAGTGTGTTAAGTGTGTAATACAATGTTAACTATTGGTGCAATGTTGTACAGTAGATTTCTACTCTTCATGTCCTATATATCTGAGATCACGTCTGCCTAAAATACAGGAGAATTTAAAAATTCTTAAGAGGTTCTGCTAGTGACATAATTGTAAGACATCATTTGAAAATTTGTATTTATTTCTTAAAGTATTCTTGTATTGATAGTATTCTTGTATTAAAGTATTGATATATACTGGTATATTGCCAATTAATTTCATGTCCATTGAGGACAGCTGCCTTGTTGTAGAGAATAAAGAATAATTATTTTTCACTTCTTCCAGAATTATTTTCTCAAATTCAAGATTTTCTGATATTCTGAGTTCCACTGTAAATATGGAGTATTTCTTTGAATTGATGTTTTTCATTGGTCCTAAATTTGTCATTTATTATTATTTAGAAATTACTTTATTCTATTTTATTTCTCTTGTCCTTCGGGATCTTTATTATTAAATTGTGTGTATTTCCTTCTGTGCACTTTTTCATATTTTTATATTTCTATGATACTTTCTCAATACTTTCTTGTGGTTTCTTTTTTTTTTTTATTTTTTATTTTTTTGGGGGTGGGTATTAGGGATCGAAATCAGGGCCTTGTGCTTGCTACACAAATACTCTACCACTTGAGCTAAATCCCAAACCCTACTTGTTCACTTTAAATCTGTGTCCATCTCTCAACCCTTATTTTGATTGTTGTATTGTCCATTTCTATAAGTCAAAGCTACTTGTGTACTTTTCCAAGAAAAGAATTTTATTGTATTATTTTCTTGGAGTTATTTAGTATTCTCTTTGAATCTTTCCTTTTTAAACATTATTTTACAGTCTATATCTGATAATGCTAATAGTGTCTTTTTGAGCTTGTTCCTTGGGTCTTGGTTTTTGCTTGTTGTTTTGTGTGTTTCTTTTCTTCCTGGTATATTTCATAACTTTTTATTTCAAGATCTTTATTTTATCTCAAATTTATTTGAAGCCTACAGTAAAGATAGATTTTTCTGAGATAGGATTTAGCATTTGCTGAACATGTGTCTAGGGGTGCTACTAATCTAGGACCATTTGTAATTGAGTGTAAATTTGAAGCATTACAAATCCAAATGTGTTAATTTAGAATAGACCATTTCAGAACTTGGAATGTTTACACTTGCATGTAGAGTTTGAGGTTTTGTGAGTCAGAATATATGAATTTAGAGTATATAATTTTAGGGAATCATCAGTTTTTTATTGTTACTTCTCAGATGTTTATCTCCTGTGTGGTATCAAAAGTACTTCCCCAAATTGCAGATTCTGTTTTAAAAATATCTTAATATACATATATGTCAATTTGTTTCATTTATACTAAAATATTTCTTAGTTTGTTGAAAAGCAAGTTTGTGTTATTATCTGTTTGTTTCTTTAAAAAAATGAAGAGAACACTCTGTTCTAAAATGGTTTTGGAACAACTGGGCATCCACATGCAAAGGGATGGGATTGGACCCATAATTTTATGCCATACACAAGAAACAACTCAAAATAGGTTGAATACTTACATGTAAGACAGAAATTGAAAAATCTCTGATAGAAAACATAGGAAGAGCGCCTCATGACATTGTTCTTAGCAGCAAGTGTTATAGGCATTATAACCAAAGCACAAGCAATAAAAGAAAAAACTAGACAAGTGGGACTGCATCAAACTAAAAAGATACACAGCAAAAGAAGCAATCAGTAAAGTGAAATGGCAGCCCATAAGGTAGAAGAAGAAAAGATTTGCAAACTGTATGGCATCATGAGTTAATTTTAAAAGTATGTGAAGAGCTCCTGTACCTCGGTAGCAGAAAAACTAACAGCCTGATTACAAAATAGGCAAAGGATTTAAATAGCTATCTGTGTAAAGAAGACATACAAATACCTTTTACAAGAATATTAAAAGAACCTCAGTATCACTGATCATCAAGGAAATTCAAATCAAAACTTGGGATATTATCCTCACATCTGTTAAGATAACTGTTATCAATAAAAAACAAGTATTGACAAGGATGTGGAAATACTGGAACCCTTGTATACTATTGATAGGAATGAAAAGTGATCCAGCAACTATGGAAAACATTAGAAATGACTTAAAAAATTGGAAATAAAACTGCCATATGACTCAGCAATCTTTGGGGAACAGAGTTGAAGGAAATGAAATCACTATCCTGATGAGATTCTGTATTCCCAGGTTCATTGCAGCATTATTCACAATAGCCAGATTATGGGAATTAGTGTCTGTCAAAGAATGGGTGGGTAAAGCAAATGTGGTATATACATATACAAACATTATTGAGCCTTAAGAGGAATCCTGCAATATGTGACAAATGCCAATTTGGATGAACCTGGAGGACATAATGCTAAGTGAAATAACCAGGTGAAAGATTATACTCATAGGACGTATGTAACTCACAGAAGCACAGAGTAGAAAGATGATTGTTGGGGTAAAGGGAAGCTAGGAACTGGGGAGTTGCTAATTAGTGCATATGAAGTTTTCATAATACAAAATGAGTGAATTCTTAAGATCTGCTATACAACATCATACGTGTAGTTAACAGTATTGTACGCCTAAAAGTCTGTTGACTTTTAAATACATATAAAGGCAGAGAAAGTGTTACGGTATCGAAGAGCTAAATAGACATGAAAAATACCACATTCTCTGGTATTCTGGATGTGATGTAGAACAGAAAAAAGGCATTAGGTAACAACAAAGGAAATATGAATGAACTATAAATTTTAGTTATCAATAGTGCTGTCAGTATTGCCACACTAATGTTAGAAACTAACAGTTGGGTTGAGTAAGTGTCTCGTGAGGACCCCATACCATGTTTGTAACTTTGCTTTCTGAAACAGTGCTAAAATGGCAGTACATTTTTAAAAATTACTATGAAAATCTAGTTAAGGAAAATTAATTCCTTGACACAAATGTACTAATCCCGCCAGTTAGTTTTGTTCTCATCAATCTTAAAAAACATTTGGTAAAATGGAAAAAGTTATTCTGTGCAAAAAGTAAGTTGAGAATGACTTAGTGACACATGAAACAAAATTGTGAGAGAAACTTTATACAAATACATGTGAGATTATTTGGTACCTGGGTTAAAATAACTCTGAACCACAAGTTGAAGGAACAGTACTTGGTCATTTATCTGCAGTTTGAAAAGAAACTCCCATAGTATCTTAATCTCCAACATGTAAATCTTAAAATTACATAATAGGAATCATATATACAATATTTTCTAATAAGATACTTGATAAATCGTTGCTCTGTTAAGGATTGCTCTGACACGGACAAATTCAAATTCCCTTGTCTTTGTTCTTCTCTGCTTAACTGAAACATATTCTCCCTTTATTTGAAAGAGTTCAGCTGTTTCTTCTCTTTATTCACCAGCCTTTCTTCTTCTGTATTGTGCTATTAATGGTAGTAGTTTTCTCAGGATTCTTCCTTATTATCACCATTATTATTTCTCCGGTCCACCTCCCCTGCTTTTCCCCCACTTTTGGAGACAGGGTCTTGCTGTGTAGTCCCAAGCTGGCCTTGAACTCACAGTTAGCCACCTGCCTTTGCTTCCCATTTGCCGCGATTATAGGTGTAATCACCATGCCTGGCTTCCCATCAGTTCTAAATGGCCAGATTCTTTGATTAATATTTTTCCGTAATGGATAATTATTGCCCTTTTGAATTGAAGAATTCCTTTATATATCTCAGAATGTTGGGGCTTCATCTGCAAAAATGCATGTGTGCAAATTTTCATATAGTTTGAAAAGATGTGTGGATACATAGGAATCCATTTGTCATAGTATGAGAAATGCTGTCTGTCTTACATTACTGTTATGAATAGAGCTAAGTAGCAGACAGGCATTTTATTGATTTTTTTATTTACATAATCTTTATGTACACGTATGCACTACCTATTATAGTGTGGTGTATAGAGACATGTATACATAACACAGCTTATTTTTTCATCATGTTCCCCTCTTTTCCCTCCATGTCTTAGTCCCCTTCACTTTGGGAGAAAAATCTTTTTCTGTGTTTCCTGTTATTAATTTGTAACTTTGGTCTTCAATTATAATTTGAGTTTCCCCATGTAAGAAAAACCATGCAAGATTTAAGGTTATATGTTTGATTTATTACATTTAACATTATAATGTAAGGTGCATCCAGTTTCCTACAAATGACTCAAATTTATCCTTATTTATGCCAGAGTAGTACTCCATTTTGTATGATTATCACATTTCTTTATCCATGTATCTTTTGATGGAAATACAAGCTCCTTCCAAGATGTAGCTATTATTAGTTGTGTTGCTATAAACACGAGTATTCAATGTGTCATGATAATATGATGAGTTTAACACTTCCAGAAAGATAATAGAAGGGGAATAATTTTGTTGAATCAAATTTCTGTTTTTAGTGTTTTGAGGACTCTACACACTGATTTCCATTGTACTAGTTTATATTTGTACTGATAATGTAGAAGAGTTCCTTTTCACCTGCAGCCTTTCCAGCATTTGTTATATTTTGATTTCTTGATAATAACCATTCTTTCTGGAGTAAGTTAGAATCTCAGCATTGTTTTGGTTTCCATTTCCCCAACTGCCAGATTTGTTGAACATTTATTTCATGTATTTATTAACGATTTGTATTTCTTCTGAGAAGTGTCTTCATTCTAGTAGCCCATATTTTGATTGGATCTTTAAATTTGTATTGTCTGATTATTTTGAGTTCTTTATGTATTTTAGATATTAGTCCTTTGTCCGAGGAGTAGCTAGCAAAAATTTTTCCCCATTTTTAGGTTGTCTCTTTGTTCTGTTGATGGTTTCCTTCACTGTGCAGATGCTTTTTAATTTGATGTGATCCCACTTGTTAATTGTTGGTATATTATTTCTTGTGTAACTGGGATTCTGTTCAGCAGTTCTTTGTGTACCTGTGTGTGTCTTCAAGAGTTTTACCTATTTGTCATCTGGAACAGTGTCCCTGTTGTGATGTTTAGTTCTTTAATGCATTTTTATTTTAGTTTAGTGCCTGATGAGACATATGGTTCAATCTTCAGCATATGAATAGCCAGTTTTCTCAGCATCGTTTGTTGAAGAGGCGGTCTTTCCTCCAACAAAAGTATTGGGCCCCTTTGTCAAATGTAAGGTAGCCGAGTGTGCCTGAAGTTGTTTGTGCTCCCCTATTCTGTTCCATCGATCCACAAGTCTGTTTTTTGCCAATACCATGCTGTTTTTACTACTGAAGCTTTGTAGTATAACTTGACGTCCAAAATTGAGATATCCCAACCCCCGCTCCCCCCCCCATGTGTACCTTGCCCTTGTTGCCCAGAATTGCTTTTGCTATTCTAGGTGTCTTCTGATTCCATATGAATTTTAGGATTTTTTTTCTCTAGTTCTGTGAGAAGTGTTATTCGTATTTTAATCAGGATTGTATTAAACCTCAATAACAGTCTTGGAAGTACTGCCATTTTGACTATATTGGTTCTGCCTATCCAGGAACAGGGTATCTTTCCATCTTCTGATATTCTCTTGCATCTTTTTGTCAGAGTACTACAGTTTTTGTTACAGAGTTCATTCACTTTCATGGTTAAGTTAATTCCTAAGTGTTTATTTTTCTTGATGCTGTTGTGAAAGGTATTATTTCCCTAGTTTCTCTGTTAGTGAGTTTGTTATTGTTGTAGAGTAATGGTATTAATATTGAGTGTTGACTTTGTATCCTGCTGTTCTACTGAATTTGGTTATTAGTTCTAAGAGTACTTTGGTGGAGTTTGGGGGGTTTCTATGTGTATGATCATGTCATCAGCAAATAATAACTTGACTTCTTCTTTTCCTAGCCATATCCTTTATTTCTTTCTTTTGTCTAACTGTTCTGGCTAATGTTTCAAGAACTATACTGAACAGCAGTGGTGTTAGCAGGGATCCTTGCCTTGTGTCTGATATTTAGAAGGAAAGCTTTCAACTTCTGTTCACTTAATGTGATGTTGGCTGTTGGTTTGTCATAGATGGCTCTCATCAGACTTGACATAAAGACCTATGCCTGATTTCTTCGCAGTTTCTGTAATGAATGGATGTTGCATTTTATCAAATGCTTTTTCTGCATCTATTGAGATGGTCATGTGATTTTTTTGTGTTTGTTTCTGTTTATGTGGTTTATTATTACATTGATGGGTTTGTGTATGTTGAAACATCCCTGCATGTCTGGAATGAATCCTACTGGGTCATGGTGCATGATATTTTTGATGACTTGCTGCATTCAGTTTGTCAGTATCTTATTGAGGATTTGTATGTTTATTAAAGAGGTTGGTTGGGTCCTTTTCTAGTTTTGGTATTAGGATAATGCTTGCCTTTAGCAATGACTTTTGGAGTACTGTTTCTGTTTCAGTTTTATTAAAGAGTTTGAAGAATATTGGCATTAAATACCCTCTAAAGAAAGTTCTTGTAAAATCAAGCAGTGAATCTGTTGTGACCAGGGCTTTTCTTATTTGGTAGTTCTTCAGTTTCATTCGCTCAGACTGGATTATTCAGGATTTTTTTTTTTCATCTTCTTGGTTCAGCTTTCATCATTCATATGTTTCTAGGAATTAATCCATTTCTTACGAATTTTCCATTTTATAAGAGCACTACAGATGATCTTGTGTATTTCAGTAGAATCTGTTGTGTTTTCACCTTTTTGTTTGTAGTTGCATGGATTTGATTCTTTTGTTTTCCTTATTTTGGTAATATTGGCTAAGGGTTTGTCTTTTGTTTAATCTTTCAAAGAATCAACTCTTCATTGATCCTTTGTATTTTTTTTACTTTCAATTTCATTAATTTCTGCCCTGATCTTTATAGTTTCCTTCCTCATATAAGCTTTGTATGGGTTGTTCTTTTTTTTAGGACCTTGAATTGCATCATTAGGTTACTTGACATTGTTCCAATTTTGCATGTGGAAATTCACCACTATAAAATCCCCTGGTAGGACTGTTTTCATTGTGTCCCATAGGTTCTAGTATGTTTTACTGGCATTATTGTTTGATTACACGAACTGTGGAATTTCTTCTTTAATTTCATCTGTGACCCATTGATTATTTAAGAGGATCTTACTTTTCATTTGTATGCATAGTTTCTGGGGTGTGCTTTGCCATTGATTTCTAGTTTTATTGCAGAAAGATACGATAATATGCATGTGATAATTTTGCATTTACTTTGGCATTCTTTATAGGCTAGTATGTGGTCTATTTTGAAGAAGATCGTATATGCTCCTCTGAAGAATGTATTTTGTGGTATACCTCTGTAGATATCTATTAAGTCCATTCATTTGAAAGTTTGGTTTAACTCTGTTATTTCTTAGTTGACTTTTTTGTGTAGTTAATCTGTTCATTTGTACAGTGGGGCATTCAGGTCCTCTATTACAGTTGTATTGGTGTTTATCTGATTTTTCATATCCTTCAGTGTTTGTTTTACAAAGTAGAGTGTGTTGGTATTTGGTGAGTATGTTTATAATCAACTCTTTCTGTTGAATTGTTTCCTTAACCAATATGTAGTGACCTTTTTTGTCTCTTCTGATCAACTTTGGCTTGAAATCTACTCGGTCTGAAATTGGGATAGGAACTGCTGCTCTTTCCCAGGTTCCCATTGCATGGAAAACTTTTTTCTACCCTTTGATTTTTAATCTGTGAGTTTCTTTTTGATGATGATAATGATGATGATGATGATGATGATGATTATTTGGTACTGGGGATCGAACTCAGGGCTGCGGGGTTTGTAAGGCAAGCACTCTAACCACTGAGATAAATCCCCAACCCCTCTTTTTTATTAAATGTGTTTCTTATACTCTACATCGTTGAGTTTTGTTTCTTGATCCATTCTGCCAATCTGTGTCTTTTGATTGGGAAATTGAGCCTATTTACATTGAGAGTTATTACTGAGAGATACTGGCTTATTCCTCTTGCATTATTTTCCAGTTGCTGGTTTTCTCATTTATTTCCTTATATTTAGCTATTCAATCCTGCCAGGTATGTTCATTTTTTTTTATTTATTAGTATTGCTGTCTTCATTGTCTCTTTGTAACATATGCTTGTTAATTTTTTATAGTGCTGGTTTGGTGGGTACAAATTTCTTGAGGTGCTCCTTGTCATGGGAATTTCTTATTTTTCCATCAGTTTTCAAGGAAAGTTTTGTAGGATGTGTAAGTCAGGGTTGGAAGTTGTTATCTTCTAGAGCTTGAAACACTTTGCTTCAAGCCTTCTTGGTTTTTACGTTTGTGTGGTGAAGTCTGCTGTGATTCTAGTGCATTTACCTTTTTATGTGATTTATTGTCTTTCTCTAACAGCTTTTAAGATTTTTGTCCCTGTAATGAACTTCTTGTACTTCGGGTATATGGTGGTGCAGAGAGGTTCTCTTTTTTTGGTTGTGGTTGTTTGGTGTTCTGAATGTCTCAGTTATCTGTAGATTTATTTCTTTACCATATTTGGGGAGTTTTTCTGTGAACACTTTTTCATATTATTTCTGTGAACATATTTTTTATGCCATTTGTGATGTTTTCTGATTTTATTCTTATTCTAGTTATTCTTAGATTCGTCTTTTTTGTGTCACCTAGCAACTATTGGATCCACTCTTGTTTTAAGGTGTCTTTGAGTAGTTCGCCTTTGACAGCATCATTGTCTTCTACTTAGGAAGTTCTTTTTTCAGGTTGGTTGCTTTTTTTGCCCAGACTTTCCATGTGACACTGTATTTAATCTCTTGGATTTCTAATTGAAACCTTTTTTATTCTTTTGGTAAACTGACATTTTAAAAAAATCATTTTGTTTAGCACATCTAGCTTTTTGTTAGTATCTTCTGAAAGCTACATCATTTTGGTTATTAGTTTTATTTTTTTTAATTACATTTTATTTGATTATGCTGGGTACCTCTTTGATCTGTTTTTGTAACCTCTTCTTTTATCCTTACAAGTAATTCTGGTGGGTGCCTTACGCTGTTCTGTGATGCCCCATGGATTGGATTCTGGGGAGCTGGGAGCTCTTGGAAGGCATTTTGTTTCCTTCATGTGTCTATTATTTTGCTCTTTTGTGCTGAGGTTTCTGGATACTTGATAGTCTAAAGACCTTGTTGCTAGTGTAGAGATCTCTTCAGTTGTGTTTAATGATGTACTTTGGGTGTGGCTAACTATAATCTTTTGCCATAGTCCTGAGATCCAATCTCCTTGGGTAATTTGAGAGAGGAGAATGCAGTGTAGTTAACCCAAAAACCAAGTTCTTTGGGAATGTGCTCTACTATTGTTAATGCCTCAAAGGTAATGTGGGCTTACAGAAAAATAGCCACAATCATATGATCCTATTATCAAGAAAATCATCTACAATAGTATTGTCCAAGAAAAATTGGACATTAATATACCATAACAACCAAGTGTGTACCACCCTAAATCCTAGGGAAGAAATCTGCGATTGTAATGTAAATATTAAGACAACTGAAGTATTGAGTTACAGCTAAAGGTAGAAAAGAATTCAAAGTAATTTTATGGAGTGAGTTTACTTATCAAAAGATTAACAAAGCTTTGTGTTTATACTATTAAAGATATAGGGTTTGGGAATAGGAGAATGTAAGAGGAAAACTTTGAAACTTTAAGCTTTTTGACACCAAAGACGAAAGCAGTGGTACAAAGGATCTTATTGGGAAGTAGAAACAGTGTTATAGAATTAGGTAAAGAGAATAAACTGATGAGAAATAGAAGATAGAAAGGCAAGTAAAAGAAATAAATTATATATAGTAGCCAGGAAAATTAAAAGGGAAAAGATAAAAACATAGACATAAGAAAAAGTAAGCAAGGAAGAAGGACCAAGAGAAATTCTCCAAATCTCATTAACCTGGTGAGGAAGAAAGAGGGAGAGAAAGGAAAAAACAAAACTAAGCAAAAATACTAAAAACAATGTACACACTTAAAAAAACACCACCCTCCAATGAAAAAACCCAACAACAACAACAATAAAAAGAAATTTCTCTGTGATTTTGAAGGTGAAGTTTTCTTCCCAGATCTGCAGTTCTGGGGTAGGCAGTGTCCAAGTCAAGATGTGTCCCTGCTCATGCTGGTAGATAAAGAAGGCAGTCAAATCTCAGATCTGTGGTAGATGGAGGCAATAGAATAAAGCAAGGGTGCCAGTTCTGGGACTTTCAAATTGAGGGCAATTCTGACTGAGCCTGGCCTTTGGCCATGGTGCTAAGGCCTGTGTCCTTTAGCTCAGTGCCTCAAATGTCTCTTTTAAGTCTGACCATAGCTCCCTGACAAGGCTGCCTCCTGTGGCTGTCCTTCACCAAGTCACTGTGAGAGCATAACAATGGGAGCCCTGAATTCAAAGCTCTCCTGCACTCACAGTATTTATTGGTCTGTTCCACTGCTGTGTTTCTCTCTGAAGCCCTTTGGAGACCACAGCTTTCACTTTGTTCATGTAGATTCTGTCTTCATTTCTGCTGCAAGAAAGTGCAGATTGTCCTTTCCCCTTTCCATGTTATGTTCTGTCGTTTCAGTTTCTCTGTGTGTTTTAATTTTCTTGTCACATCTTTTTTTCCTGGATCAAGCCCCCACTCCCCTTTTATTTTTCTTCTTCCTCAAGTTTTAATTATCTTATAGCAAATTGTGTTTCTGTTTTTATATCTAGGGCTTTGATCCATTTTGATTTGACCTTGACATATGATGAGAGATAATAATCTATGTTCATTCTTCTATATGTGGATAACCAGTTTTCCAAGAAGAGACTTCTGGTCCTGTGTTTGTTTCATCTTTATCAAAGATCAAATGGCTTATAGGTGCATGGGACTGTTTCTGTATATTCTATTCCATTGGTCTACATGCCTGTTTTTGTGCCACTGTCATGCTTACTGTAGCTTTGTAAGTCAATTTGAAGTTTGTTATTACGATGTCTTGCTCTTGGCTCACTCTTTCTTTCTATCTCGCTCTCTTCCTGTCTCTCTCTCTTCCCCCCCCCCACAGGATTGTTTTGGCTCTTTTGGTTCCAAATACACTTTAGAATTACTATCATTATCATGAGTTTTTTTGAAGAATGTTGTTAGTATTTTGCTTGTAATTGCTATATGTCTATACAGTATGTAGTTTTTGATGATGTGCTCATTTTGACTGTACCTATTTTGCCTATTCCGCAACAGGGGTTATGTTTCCATTTTCTTATGTCCTCTTCAATCTCTTTCTTCAGAGTACTGTACTTTTCAGTATAGAAGTCTTTCACTTCCTTGCTTAGCTTCATGCCTAGGTTTTATTTGTTTATTTGTTTTTGTTTCTTCCTGAGTACAGCTGCCATGAATGGGATTGTTTTCCTAATTTCCTTCTCAGTGTGTTTTTTATTGATGTGCAGGTATGCTGTTGATTTTTGTGTGATTTTTGTATCCTGCTATTTAGTTGAATTTATTAGCTCTAAGAATCTTCTGGTGGAATTTTTTGGGTCTTTTATATAAAGGATTACATTGTTGGTAAAAAACAAAAAAAGATAACATGACTTCTTCTATTTCTAGTCATACACCTTTTATTTCTTTCTTGAGTCCTCTGGCTAAACTTTCAAGAACTATATTGTTGACCAGAAAGGATGCGAGAGAACATCCATATCTTGTTCCAGATTTTAGAGGGTCAGGTAGGAAGCTGTAACACTGCCCATGTGCACCATTCTAGGGATGAGGTTTTTTTCCTAGCCATTTTCTCCCAGGTCACAGCAATATCTGTGTTTGGGGGATTTCAGTCTGACCCAGGATTTTAGTGGTTTCTAGGGACCAGCAAAAATCACCTCCACAGGCACTGGTTTAGGTTGTTTTCTCCACTACCAGTAATCCTCAGTCCTAGTGGCTCAGTTGCAGTGGTTCTCTTTCCAGCCTGCATGTGCGGTATTACAGTTTGGCACAAGAGAGCCCTTCTGTGTGTAATTGAGTATCAACTGGAGGACAGTAGGAGGGCTCTCACATGGTGCTGAGCTCAGTGGAATTTGGGTTTCAGTGGGAGAGCAGACTGTTCTGGCATCGTTCCAGTCTTTTTCTTCCCCTTTTGATTCCCACTGATTACATCCACTGCAACCCCCGTGATTCTCACTGTCATGGATCCTTCAGTGTCTGGTTCTAGTTCCCTAACCAGGATCATGCTCTTTGTTTTCTCTCTGTCTCCAGAAGGCTAACCCAGTAATCTACCTCTGAGTGATTCTGTGCTTTGAGCCTTCCCCAGTGCTCTAATCTGAGAAGGCCATGTCTTGCTAATGCCTAGCTTGCTGAGCTCCATCTGCCAGTTCAAGAAAAGTAAGGGCAGGTGGACATTGGGTGGTGGCTGCTTGGCTGAGCACCTCTTAGTAGCCTTGCAACGACTGTTCTACTTGGCTTTGTCCTTCAGGGGGATTTGAACTTTGCCTAGGATGGCTTATTCATCATACGTGAACTGTAAACAGTGCCAGGATTGAGAAGTAGCCCTTCTTCTTATTCTAAATACCACTATTACTGTATTTTATCTGACGGGCTTCTCTTTCAAGTTATCTTCCTGTGGCTAGGTTTTTGTTTGCCCCCCATGCATGCTCAAATATGTGGGCCTCGGTGATTGTCTGCTAAGTATCTTATGAGTACTGCTGCATCTACCTCATCATGGTGGTCATTTAAAATATTCTTTTAAAATATGCGTTTCTCCGGAAATTATACATGGTATTTCTGAGAAATCTTTATTAGTTTTCTGTTATGATTTAACAAATAATACCATACGGCATTGACCATTTAGCAGCTTAGATTGATGGAGGTCTGGTTCTTCAAACCTCTTAAAAATTTGTAGTCAGATTGTGGGTGAGGGCTGAAATCATCTTTGGGTTTGTCTATGGGAAGACTGTCTTCCAAGAAGACATGGTATTTAGCAGGAGTCCTCAATTCTCACCACATAGGGCTCTGTAGGCTGCCTGAGTATCTTCACAACATGATTTGTCACAGAACTCAAAGAGAAAAAGAATGATTTATATTGCCTTTATGATCCAGCTTTCAAGTTAAGCATAATCATTGCCTCACTATTCTGTTAGATGGGAATCACAAAGTTCAGCCTGTTGTTAATGCGAGATTATATAAAGGCTTGAAGAGCAGGAGGTAGGAATTATTGGGGAAGAGAGCGTCTTGGATGCTGATTAGGAGAAGCTTTAAAATAATAATCTTTGAAGTTATATGTATTCATGTGTATCTGACTTGCAAAAGTGAAAACTCTTGAGAAACTGAAATTGTACAGAGTTTTGAAATCTGAGACAAATTAGTGATATTTTTGTCTAAATTCTGGGGAGAAATTAATGGAAAAACAACGAATGTCACTGTGTATCCTTATAAAAATTAACATCAAGTCCACTTTACAAGAAGTGGTTTCATCATGTCTAAGGATAATATTACAAGCCGTGCACCTGAAATATACTCAGTTATTGTGTGATAAAACTGTGCAGACATTGTTATGTGCTCTTAGGTTAGGTTAATGTGAAAACAGTAAATTGCTTTTCATACTAAGTTATAGAATTCCATTTTTCCCCCTTAAGACTTTTGAAGCAACTTTTGAAAACTTCACCCTGTTTTGAAAAGCACTCATGGAAAGGCAGATTCTAAAGTAGCTGAAAAATAATACAGTGCTACCTCAGTTCAGGAACTTAAATTGTTCCACGATTTTGGAAAATATGGCCACGTTCGTGTTTGTGCTGAAGAGATGGCTGTGAACATACTTGTCACCCAATGTAGACTTTGCAAACAAAAACAAAAATCTGCCAAATGCTTTTTTGGGGGTGCTGTTGGGAATTGAACTTAGGGCCTTGTACTGCCAAACACTTTTGTTTGTGAACCAAACTGTTGTTCATGAGCAGAAGCGTTTGTGAAACAGTGTAATGGTGTAGTTGATTATTTTGCTTTTCTGTATCTTCTTATGTATCTCAAGTCTATATTCAAACAAGTCTAGAATCTTGTAGGTGTTGTGATTCTTATTCCAAACTATCAGTACATTGTAATATCCTAATTTTTTTTTGGCATTCAGTGATAAAGTTGCTGTCAAACTTTGAAGAATTTTCTCCCTCCCTTTCCTTTTTTGAGATAGGGTTTTGCCATATTCCCCATGCTATTCTCAAGCTTGTGATTCTCCTGCCTCAGCCTCCTGAGTAAGTGGGATAAGAGATGTAGACCACAATGTCTGGCTTCTTTTTTCCTTTTGTATTTCTTCCTTCCTGTACTTATTTTTCTTTTGGTCCTTCCTTCTTTTCCTCACTCTCTGCAGCCTATCCTTTTTTTTTTTTTCTTTTTCCGCGGGGGTGTGCTAGGAATTGAACTCAGGGCCTATCACCTGCTAGGCAAGTGCTCTACCACTGAGCTAAATCCCCAACCTCTAGCCCATCCATTTTGATATTTTAAATCTAAGTAGAGTTAGTGGAAAAGACTTAAGGGACTGTCTCTATTCTTTGGTGGTTATTTCATTCAGAGTATTCGTTGGGGCATTGTGAATGCTGTAAACTTTGTAATTATTACAATGTGCAGCTACTATTTAAGTTGTACCTAAGCATAATAAATAAGAAAGCATATACTGTCTTGTAAATATTTTTAAAGTTACAGGCATAGATTTGTCATATTAACCATGGATTTTATTTCAGGATGACTAGGGAACATTGTAAAATACAGAGATTAAAAATAAATTGGGCCTGAGTTGGAGGAAAATCACTGGTTTAGTTAGTGCCAGTATTTCCACATATAAGTTAATTTCTTTGACTTGTAGATCAAGACAGAAAGATTGAACGTAGGCCTTGTAATTGTTTTATTATAGCATAGATTCACTTAACTCTAACCTTTAAATTCCAGGTCAATATTTTCTCTAATCTTTTAGATTATAATTGTATTATCACACCATTAAGAAGAATTTATTTTTAACCTTTTGGCTATTAACTTTTCTGTGTGCGCCTAAACATGAAAAATCTCATGTTTAATCATTTAAAAATCTAGTTTTATTTCATTTGTTTCAACATTCATGAATGTAATTTTACTTAACAATGCTGATACTGTGGACAATGGGTTTTTGGGAGATAGGTTTTTGTGCACCTTGAACAAAGAATTGGATGTTACATACACAGCAGTAAGAAAGAAGCAGTTAAATTTAATGAAGTCAGCAGGGGAAGGTATACTCAGAGCAAGCAGGTTCATGCCAGCAGAAAAGGAAACATAGCACAAGTTGGGAGAAAAAGGACATGGACCAGCAGGATTAAAGGAACAGACATCAGGGGGAAAAAGGAACAGACGTGGAATAAGTTGTGTTTAAGGATCTAAAAATATGCGCCCCACCTAGGGCACTTTCCATTGGGTCTTTCAGGCCATGATTGGCAATATAATTGACTGGATACTGAGTCATCTCAATTGTTTCTACTGTGCATGTCCTTTTCCGTAATTCACTCAGCTATTATTGGATGCATGACATTCAGTCTATATGTATTAACCTTTAAGAAGTTCTGGTGAGGAAAGGTC
The DNA here is from genome assembly GCA_004026905.1 of Hystrix cristata. Taxonomy (NCBI): domain Eukaryota; kingdom Metazoa; phylum Chordata; class Mammalia; order Rodentia; family Hystricidae; genus Hystrix; species Hystrix cristata. Next base: position 32,112 of record PVJO010008154.1, on the reverse strand, counting down.
ATGTAGGTCATGCTGATGGATCTAGAATGCATGTGCCCTGGCCTAGAACTTTTAAGATTTCCTGGGGTCTTTTTTATTTTTATTTTTGCGTACCTTAGGACAAAAGTTAGAGGTGGTGTCTCTCGGGCATTGCCTAGGTTCAGGTGAGTGGAGAGGGAGTGGTTCCTTACCCCTAATTGTACTGTCTGTATTAGTTCCAGAAAACAACTCTTGAAAATTATGTTTCTATCTGTGGGAATCTATCTCTAACAAAGTAATTCATGACCCAATTTTAAATTTTGTTTAATTTGGGTGATGTTTAGGAATGTTTGCCAGACAGTTAAACTGTATTTGTGATAGTTTGTAATTTAATGCAGGTTTCCTTTTTATTTCATTTAAAAAAAAAATCTTTGCAAGAGAAAAGTTGTAGTGCATAAAAAATCTTCAGTAATGTTTTCATTGTAAGATAAAAAGCAACACACAATTCTCCATTTTGTTTAAGAAGATATATGTTTGGTGTTGTTTGTTTGTTTGGTTTTGGTTTTTTGATGCTGGGGCCTCACTGTGTAGTTCAGGCCAGCCTTTTTAACACATGGTGATCTAACTGCCTCAGCCTCCCAAGTGCTAGGATTAGAGGCATGTGCTACCATGCTTGGCGAGAAGTTACATGTTCGAGACAAAATCTTCTAAAAATCGTTTTTTCTTTTACGCCATGTATCATCCTTGACCTCATATCTATATTTGGATATAAGGAATACTTGGTCATGATACTTACTGTATTCACCATCTTAAAAATGATTCATTGAGTCTTAATCTTGGCAGTTGTTTAACTTGAATATGTTACATTTAAACAGGTGAAAGTGAACCCTAATTATTAGGCCATGATTCTCTTCCTGAAGTTGATTTTGAACTTTATTTCTGTTTCTTTAAATTATATTGATTTTCTAATGAAAAATTTAAATATCAACCACTCTTTTTGTTATCAATATAATGATAAAATCTATACAACTGTTTTTGAGATAAAATTAAAATAAAATTTGAGATAATAGTGTGAAAGAATGAAATGGAAAAAGGTTAACTTTTTCTTTGGTCACTGATCATAATTATGTAGAATTTACATAGCAACTTTTGATATTCAGGGAAAACAGATTTAACAAATGTTTTATTAGGTCAAAGGGCATTTTGCTTTAATTTCCAGAAGACCATTTTGATAATAAAGAATATCAAAAAGAACCATAAGACAGATATTTATCTTTAGAGTTTTCATTTGTTTGTTTTGTTTTTTTGAGACAGAGTCTCACTCTGTGGTTCAGGCTATCCTTAAACTCACTGTGTAACCCAGGCTGGCGTTGAACTTGTGATGATCCTCCTGCCTCAGTCTCCCAAGTGCTGGGATAACAGGAATCCTTAAAGATTTTAAAACAGTGCCACCTAGCTATATGTGTAGAAAGGCTCAGTGAATATTTAAATCTGTCTTTAGGGCTCTCCTTATAATGTAAATTCAGTGTTTTATACTCTTTGCCCAGTATTCTTTTATATACTCATCTAATTTGTGGGACATTACAGGTTTTAGAAAAGTCCAAAGAACTTTGAAGTTTCTAAATAAGAATTTATGCTGGATGTGGTAGCACATGCTAGTAATCCCAGCACAGGGGAGGCTGAGGTAGGAGGATCACCACTATATAGTGAGTTCCAGGCTGGTCTGAGCTACATGATACGACCCTGTCTCAAAAAACAAAACAAACAAAAAAATTTCCTTTAGAATAGATGGTGTATAAGAATTAGAGGAGGAAAGTGAAACCCAAAAATCTCTATGTAAATTTTCAAAGAACGATCAGATTAAACTTAATGTTTAGCATGAGATAGATAAAAATTAACTGTAAAATCTGTTGTTTCACAGGTACTGTGAGAATAGAGATGTTTCGAAATATGCAGAATGCAGAAATCATCAGAAAAATGACTGAAGAATTTGATGAGGTATAGCATTCCAGTGTTTATCAAACTGCCTACTTATATTTTTAAATGGTTAATATGTTGATTTCAAGTTTTGTTTTGATTTGGTGTTCAGTGTAAGATAAGATTATTTCTTCTTTTTATAAAAATCTGTGCTACTAAACCCAAAGTTAATAGTGTTCAGGGATTTGATTACATTGTGTGGAGGTAGCATTGAATAATGATTGATGACTGATAAGGATAAAGAAAATTAATGGTACTAGGTAGAAGTTGATTGTTGGCATTCTTTTTTTTTTCTTTTTTTGGCATTCATTTTTGAAGACTCTTTCAAATCCCCAAATTTATTAATGCATCTCTAACATTCATCTGTTCTGCGGAATGCTAGTCCCATTAAATGCTTTGTAAAAAAAAATGATGTAGAGGGCAAAGAAATCTAAGCAGGGTTACATAGAATAGCTGCCTTGGAGATTACAAAACATTATTTTAAGATTGTTAGAAATCTTAATGGAGAAAAACCTGGTTAACTTTTTTAAAATTTATTTTATTTTAATAGTACATTTTAGATGTACCTAGTGATAACATTCATTGTAGGGGATTTGTACCAGTACATGATATATCTTGTTGCTTCTTTTTTCTCCACTCCTCTCTCCTCACTTCCCGCCTTATTTACAAAAGCTTTGTTTCCATTTTTTTCTTCCATTTCTTATTTCTCTTGTCCCTCTGTTCCTCCCCCCCGCCCCTTGTTCCCTTTCCTGTTTGGACATTTTCTTCCCTTTCCCACTATAATACATTTTAGTCTTTATTTACACTTTCAGTTTCTCACACCAGAGAAACAATGCTGTATTCAAACATGTGTGTCCAATTTATTTAAACCTGGTTAACTTTAACCCAGAATTACTCAGAATTATTTCACATGGAACCTTTCCGTTTTGGGATACCCTGACCTTCACATCATGAAATGCAAGCTTGTATTTGGGATATTCTACTTTCTAATTTTCATTTAGGGTATATGTTTTCTTTCTTTTGTCTTCACATAGTAATCAGCTTTCCTATATGCCCTGACATATTGTCTCATACACTTTTATACTGATTATATACACTAAAAACATTTTCACAGTTTTATTTCTGTATTGTGTTTGTGATGAACTGAACTCATACTACACATTAAGCTACTAAACATAATACTAATTTCAATTTTAATATTCTGCCTTTTGATTTAAGATTTCTATCTTCTGGTAGATGTTGTTTTGTTTTTGTTTTTGTTTTTGTTTTTCCTTGACTTGTAACACTAGGATTGCCTGTTTTCTAGATCAGCTTTGGGGGATGGGCTCAGTCTTTTCATTATTAAATTCTGGTGAATAAAGTAGCACAAACACATTAAAACAGTGCTCAAACACAGATAACATAGTGAATGTCTTTCTCATAAGGTATTTACATTTACTGTAGCTCACACTAAAAATATTTTAGATGTGCTTCTTCTATGGAAATACACTGCTAGTGATTTTCAGACTATTTTAGTTACATTCCATGGGAGCTAGAGGAGAACCTGAAATTGTGACCTATGAGTAATATATGTTCAGAATTCCTTGTCTTCAATTTTGTAATCCAAAAGGCTTCTGAGATGCCATGGAATTCTTTTTCTGTTTTTTAGGCAAGGTCTTACTGTATAATTCAGGCTTCTCTTGAACTCCTTAGGTACCACAGGGAACCCATGGGAATTCTCCTGCCTCAGCCACTCAAATGCTGGGATTATAGGCATGCACCACCATGCCTGGTTCAAAAGATTTATTTTTCAATTTATCTAGTGGCAAAACCTCACTTTAACTTAAATGAGGTTACATACAGTTTTAATTTTTCAAAGTCAATTTGAATATGTCTTTGTTGTTTGTGAAATATTTCAGTAACAAATATCCGAGATACTCCACTTATAAAGACAATGGATATATTTCATCTTACAGTTTTAGATGTCCTAGTCCTTGATCTGTTGGCCCCATTGATTTTGGGCCTGTGGAGCAAACATGCTAGACTCATGGTAGGGGACCAAAAGAACGAAAGAGGAGGACACCCATATCTACTTTGAGGCCATACTCCAATGACCCAAGACTTTCCATTAAGCTCACCACTTAAAAGTTCCACGGCCTCCCAGTAACACCAGTCTGGGTAGCAAGTCTTTAACAGCTGTACCTTTCAGGGAATTCTAGATCCAGGCTTTAGCTAGTATTAATGTTCTTGATTGCAGGAACTGCCTTGTACTCTGTTAGAGTTATAAGGAATATAAGACATATGTATTGTATTGACTTACAGAATTAAACATCTAGATTCTGGAATGTTTCTGTGGGGCTACATTTCACTAAAAAACAAAATGAACAACAAACCACTTGTTACTTCAGGAGTTTATAGGGATTGGATATTTAGCTCAGAGGTAGAGCACTTGCCTGGCAAGCACAGGTCCCTGAGTTCGATCCCCAGCGAACCTCCCCACCCCACCAAAAAAAGTTTATATATGGCAAGTAAAAGATAAAAACCAGATTAAGGTGTGATTGGTAGGTTTATTTACCAGCTGCTAGATTGACTCCATCATGCCAGGTTTATAATACAGGTGACTCAAATCACAGATAACAAGTAGTAAGACTCATACTATTCACTGAAAACTTGATAGAATATTATTAAGAGTTGACGTTAGTAACTGCCAAACTTTTCTGTACATTAGCATCCACTGGGCATTTTTAAAAACTACTGATAGATGGCTCTTTCCCAAGTCCTTCAGACATTCTGATTAATTTGTAATGTACCTGAGTATAGGAAATTTTAAAAATTCACCAGGTAATTATAATGTCCACAAAATTTGGGAACTACTGCTTTAAAGGGAAATAAGTATAAAGTAAGAATTAAGTTATCAAAACTGTTAGCATATAAGTTAATGGCAAAGAAAACTAGAGTATGTTGTAACATCATGTGATGACAAGACGTCATTACTATTGTAGCATTATTTTAAATAACTAGAAGACAAGAAATTCAGGAAAATGAAAATATGCCTAAAATTATTTTTCTGAATATTATCAAATATTATGGTATAGCAAAGGAATAGTTAATTGTTACCGAAAGAGATGAGTTATAGAACACATGAAATTATTCAAAAGGTATTGATTTCATATTTCTAAATGTTTTGTTTTCAATATTTGAGTTAGTGACCTCATCAAAAAAGTCTTTTAAAAATAACCATTTAAATTCTTTTCCTTTTAATACTACAAGTAACACAGTTTATGATAATGATTTACTTAAAGATTTATTAGATATCTTTCAAGATTATCTGTTTCATCTTCAATCACTTGAGGCATATATTATACGTTTTTGCTACTTTGCATACACACAAAATTGGATTTAAATGCTTGTATATAGCTAAATATAATGAGTTTTTTGTTTTTCTTCAAAATATATGTCATTTAGTCCCCCAAAATGGAAGAGGTTAGTTTTCATAAATTGTATTTTCTTGTAATATTTTAAAAGATCTGATGACAAGAACCTTTGGATTCCAAGAGCCAAGAACAAATGTCTGGTTCTCAGTAATCATTCAAATTTTGTTGGAATAAATACATTGTATTAATGTATGGTTAAAAAAAAATCAAAGTGTGATAGAAGAGTTAGGTTGAATAAGTTTGGATTCTGAAGAAGATGATATAAAAATATGATTTTGCCTGAAAAGTATCCTTTAGTTCCTATTTTTGTAACATACAAATTATAATGTCAATAAAGTTTTTTAAAACCTTGCAAGCCTCCATATAGCCAGGAGTGCTGTGTAATTATAAATATCAATTTAATTTAGAAATAACACAGAGCAGTATGTGGCTCTTTACTCTGTGTGTGTGTGTATTTCTTATTGGAATCAGCCATTAGGAGCTAAGGCAAAATACAGTATTTCTTCCCCACATTATGAGAGTTACATTTCTATTTATAAACTCTTTGGTTTGTTTCCCAGTGTCAGGTGGCATAATTTTCATATATTTACTTGTGATCCATATGTCAGGAAATTTTTGTAACAGCATATTCAGTGAATTAATTTAGTCTTTTTAATTCTAAATTGTGAGGTTTTTGTGTTACTTCTTGCAATGATTACAACTTCACCCTGCAGCTTTTTGCTCTAATTTTTTATCATATATGCTTTCCTGGATTTATTTATTGGAGGGTGTAGAACTTTTCACCTCTTCATCCATTTGACCATTTCATAAGGTATTAAAATTTTTAGTAAGAACGAAAGTGATTAAATAGTATAAAAACTCAGAAAATGCAAAAGAAAAGCTCAAATTATTTCTATTCCCAAAAGAAATTCTGTAATTTTTTTCATTTGTACATCCCTTCAAGAAAACATTTTTTTCAGACCCTGGGTATGGTAGTCAACATGCTTGTAAGCCCAGCACTCTGGGAAGCTGAGGCTAGAGGATAAAAAGGTTGAACCTAGCCTGGCCTAGGTAACTTAGTTACTTAGCAAGATCTTGTCTTTAAAAAAAAAAAAAAAGATAATGGCAATGTAGCTCAGTGAAAAGATCCTGAGTTCAGTCCCCACTACCACTTAAAAAGAAAGAAAGAAAAGAAAACCCTTTTTAGCCTAAAGTCTTGATAGTGGAAATGTGATAAGGCTTATTTGACCCATGCCATTACTCTGTTCTCTTCTCCCTGTTCCCCATGCTTTTTCTCAAAGGGTAGCCAGAGTTCTTAGGTGAAATAACTGCCTAGTGATTATTTAATTGGGGCATAACCCTAATTTTGTGTATAAGGCACATTATTGTGGGTATATAATACTCATTTATTAATTATAATATTATAGTTGATGAATTGTGAATTTTAAATTTATGAATTTTATTAAACAATGAGAACTTAACAGGAAAAGTATCAAAAATGAAGTATTAACATTTTTATATTCTGGTAAATGGAACATTTTTATAAATTCACTTCTATGAATATATTTATATTGAGTATTTATTAAAAAGCATCAGAATTTTCAACATTGACTGTTTTTGGTGTACGAATTCTTTAAAAAACAACAGAAATAAATTTCTATTTGAACTACAACAAAAATACCAATAGAATGCTACAGCAAAAATAATCTTTACTTCAATTATCACACCTAAGGCCATCTTCACACATGATAACAGCATGTTCCCTATGCATGTATCACTTATGCTGGCAGCAAAAGCATTTTGCTTTCCTGGCCTTTTTTGTAGGACATAGTTGATATCCCGCTGGTCTTGCTGTTTTGTCTCAAGGTTCTTATTGTATTATACGATGTGTAATGAACAGGAACATAAAATATCAGTAAAATAAAGTACTAAATTTTTTATATGTATTACCTGTTTAGGATAAACATTGACACTTTCACATCAGCTGTGTACTTACAAAACCTAAAAAATAACATCAAAAATAAATTCCTATGTGAAGTACAATGAAAATACAAACAAAAATCTACCACAGAAATAATTTTTGCTTCAATTGTCACCCCAAGACTGCATTCACACACGACTACTGCACGTTCCATGTGCACATCTTGCTCACACTGACAGCACATCTGCTTACTTTCCTTTCCTGTTTTTTATGTTATTCTTGTCACCTCTTTTGTCTTCCGCTTTTGTCAGGAGCTTCCTACTATATGGTGCAGTGTACATTTAGCAGGAAATAAGATATCAGTAAAATAAAATATCAAATATGTAATGAGTGCTTAGAATAGACATCAGTAGTTTCATATCATCTGTGTACTTGCTTACAAAATCTAAAAAATAACATCAGAAATAAATTTCTCTGTGAACTACAATGTAAATACAAACAAAAGTCTACTACAGAAATAATCTTTGTTTCAACTGTCACCCCCAAGGCAGTCTTCACACATGAAAACTGCATGTTCCATGCACATGTCTCACCTATGCTGGTAGTACCTGTGTTTTGTTTTCCTGTCCTTTTTTGTAAGGCATAGTTGACACCTTTTTGTTTTCTTGTTGTCGTAGTGGGTCTTTGTGATGCTGGGCTCACCTCTTCACCTGTTAGCTCTCCTGTGTGCTTCACAATTTTTTTTTGCATAGATTTCTTGTGTACTTGTTATTTTCTTTGTAAGCTATCAAACTATCTCACACATGTTTAGGATCAAGTGCCTTATGTTTCACGTGACATCATAGTTGCTGCAAAATTCAACAAAAACATGTATTTGCCTTTGGTTTTGTTATACAAAGTTACCATCTCAGTCTTCAGTTTTGTGGAGGTTTCCCGGTCACTATTTCTGTCATAGTGAAATGTTGACTTGTTGGCATCAGCAGTACTGGTTTGGTTTTCTTTGCCATGTACAAGGCCATTGTTGTATCTTTCTGAAATCCAGTGATTGTATTGCACATTTCTCTGTTTGGAAATTGCAAACATTTCATTTTGAATTTTAGCTTTGTCCTTGGGTACAGTTCCGATGCTGGTCAACTTCTGCTCTTATAGCAAGTGTAACATCAGTTGGAAACTGCTAAACCAATTATCAAATGTCACATTTGAATTAGTTTAGGAGATGGGAGCAACAAGTCTTTTCACAACACTATTTGTTTTATTACTACAAATAAGAGCCTGGTGGCTGAGTTCCAGGATAAATCACGAAATGCGTTAGGTGTTTCATCAATAGTCATGTATTTAGATGGTGTGTGAATTTCTTGACAGTTACCCAGAAATTGTTCAAACAGTGAACAGACAGCAGCCAGATTATCAGTTCTTCTTCTTTCTTGGTGGGTTCCATAGTCATCATACTTCAGCAAATTTCGAAGGAAACCAAGTCTTCTCACTGTCATTGTTATTCTACAAACCTGTAGCCCACATCTGTAAGTCTTTTACATTTCTTTGATGTCAGCAAATAAAGCCCTGCTAAAAGAATGGCAAACCTGTGAATGCTTTCAGTTCAGCTTGTGAAGTGTCACAATAAACACATTTTTGAGTATGGCTATCTGGTATATACAGAACCTTTTTTGTATTCCATCATTTGTGTATTTCACAACGTGTTGTGATAGTTCATCATTTGCAGACAATTTCTGGCATCGAATGGCACTCCTGCCAAGATCCTCACTATATTTTCAGATATTCTAACATTGCATTGTTACATACTCTTGCATGACCATTTTGATAAGTCAAATATGTACTAACACTGCTGTTTTCATTGTCCTCTGAATCAGGAAGTCATTCCCTGTGTCTGTCTGTATCAGTGGATTCTTGCGCCCTTTCACTGTCACAGGAACTTTTGCTCACATGGCCAATGTCAAGTCCTAAATGCACACCTCTTGCTGCTTTGGAGCTCCTGTACACACCGGGCCTTCATCTGGCAAGTGGGTGAATGTATGGAGGGTTCCTGCTTTCTTCACAGGCAGCTACTACGAACCACACCCACATTCCATTATGGTACAGTACATGTGTGCATAACAGATGAATAATGTGGGTGTATTTTACCCAGTATAATGCTGAGGTAAACATACTCAAAACATGGAGTGCATGTGGGTATAAACCCCTGTTTTTTCACTTTTGCATAGGTGTACACAACTTGGCATTTGTCTTACCAAGTGGGTAACCACAAAGATTGCTTCCTGTTTCCTCATGCCCGGCTACTGTGACACCCAGCCAGCTACTGTAACGCTAAAGAACAAATTTGCAGTAGAAAAGTATGTGATGGGTTTTTTAGTCCTATTCTTATGCCCTGAGGGTAAAGACTTTTTAAAGGTGTGAACTAAATTTGCTTTAAAAGTATCTGCTACATACATATAAATAGATGAAAGGTTTTTTTTTTAACCTCTCACCCTAGGTAATCAGAAGACTAAGTATATATATAGTCCTCCTTTGTTGCATTAAAGTGTAGTTTGAAAGTATGTATATGGATGAAGTGTGATGAAAAACAATGGTGAGTGTTTAATTTTTAAAAAAAATCCTCATAGTACAAGACATTGCCATTGGCACCTCTTAAAATACTCTCCCTCTCTTCAAAAACACAACTCCATTGTTCCTACCACTTTGGGTATTTGGGGTTTGGGGAGGCTTTTGTTGTTGTTGTTATTTGTTTTGTTGTTGTTACTGCTGCTGTTCATTTTAGGGTACTAGGGATTGAGCCCAGCACCTTTACGCTGAGTTACATTTCCAACTTTTTTTTTTTTTTTTTTTTTTTTTTTTTTTTTTTTTTTTTTTTTTTTTTTTTTGACTGGGTCTGGTTAAGTCACTGAGATGCTCAGGCAGGGCTTGAGTTTAAGATTTTCCTGCATCAGCCTCCCAGGGTGCTGGGATTATTGGGGTACACCACCGCACTTGGCATCCTTGCCATTTTCAGAAGCAGTACTGAAAGTCCTTTCATGAGAGTCTTTAATTGTGCTGTCTTGGCCACCTGTATGTTGTGAATCAGTTCAAATCATTCGCCTTTCATGGTCATTTTGACTTTGGACAAGAGACAGATGTGGCATGGTATCAGATCCAGTTAATAAGGTGGATGAGGACACACTGTTATGCTTTCATGAACCTGTGTTTTATGTTGGATGGCACTAGCATTTATATTCACAGTATTTTTTATCATACTTAATAAACACATGAAAGAGTGCTTCCAGAACTCCTGGAGAAAGTGGCAAGAATGATGAAATAAGTATATTGGAATTGTGAGGGGCATGTTTTGAGGGTAATTAATAGCAATGTGTTTTTTATTGTAATAAGTTTTTGCATAAACACTATTTTTTGTGCAGCCTTTACATATGTTTAGAGTATTAAATGTTCACCTTATTGGAGTAACAGATTATTCACAATAAAGTAATCTTTGAAGGAATGATAAAGATGTGTAACAGGATATTTTAAAATACTCACGTGTAAATGTCATGATTCCATTATGATTTCAAAATATCATAGGCTAATATCTCAAGTCTCAATATCCATTCAGACAAACTCTAATACTGGTAATGGGTCTATACACTCATCTTAATGATTTGACCTTTCTAAGGTCAATTTCTTACCTGATTTTATTCGATCATTAGGTCTTTAACTTGTATGATGGTTTAAATAGAACTTGTTTTTGAAGTGTCACTGCTACCACATTTTTAGTTATTCACTTATGGTTACATATATAAGGGTTTTTTCCTGCTGTTTCTGTGCTTAGTATCTTTCCATTTGAAAGACAGAATATAAATTATCAACTCTTTGAGTTGATCATAGGACTCTTCTAAGTGAATAAAACAGTGGGCATACTATGTCTGCTGTCAACCACCTTGAGTATTAAATGCTTACTCTTCTCCTTGGGATGCCTCATATGTCATTTGTGGCATGAAGTGAACTAAAATGTAGACCCACTGAGGAAATACACAGCTTACCCTACGTATCAGTCATAATTAATTTTTCTTTTTTGTTAATAAAAGAAGACAGTTTATTTGAAAATGAGAATAGAGGAAAGGAGAAATGACAGACAGCTACTTGGAATGAGTAGGGAGAATTCGAAAGTGAATTACTCCATAATTTTTTTTTATCTCAGTTTCTTTTTTTTTTTAAATTTTATTTTAATGGTACATATTAGGTGTACATGGTGATAACATTCATTGTAGGGGATTTGTACCTGTACATGATATATCTTGTTGCTTCTTTTTTTCCCATTCCTCTCCCCTCCCTTCATTCCCTCCTCCCTCCTTATTTATAAAAGCTTCTTTTCCATTTTTTTCTTCCAGTTCTTATTTCTTTTGTCCCTCTGTTAAAGCAGTTGCTCCATAATTAATTTCTCAATTTTAAATAAGAATAAATAGAAACAGAAGTTCTAATATTTTCTTGCAATATCTGACTCCATTTGTGTTACGTACTTCCCTTTGGAGACTTCTTTAAGAGGAGAATATAAACAATTTTAAAGAAAGGAAGCAAAGTCAAAATGAGAAGTACCAAAGGAGAAAATTGAGTAAAATAATTTCAGGTGACTCAATTGTCATCAATTTATAATGTGAAAAGGTGTAACAAAAGAAATATGACTATGAACACTGCAGTGCAAAATATGGAGGACAAAAACAAACATGCTAATCGTAATGATAGTGATATAGGCGAAAAAATATAACTCCCAACCTGCTAGATGTCAGTTACGCTGAGTTCGTGTTGCCCGAAGTCGAAGAATGAATTCTAAGGAACAAAGGAGGTTAAGAGTAGGAATTTTATTGGGAGAGAGAAAGAGAGCTCCTGAGAGACAGGAGGGGACCCGAGTGGGTTGCCAACAAGTCCCACTCTTTAGAGGGGGTCTTATAGGGCAAAATCATGAGGCGGGTACAATATGTGTCAAAATTATGATTGACCAATAATAGTACAGGTGTAGTCGTTTAGATAATAGTAGCCCAATGGGGAAGAAAGTCACGTAGTAAATCGGCAAGGAGAGAACAAGAACATTCCAGGGTGGGCTGGATCCAGAGATCTTGGTCGCCCACTTGGGTGACCTAGACTTTAACAGATGTAATCTTCAGTTCATTGTTTATCCCTCATCCAGGGGCGTGGCTCTGGTCTCTCCATCCTTATTTTGAGACCTGACCTTCAATGAATGTGCCTCCAGCCATAGTTGTCCTGTGTATTGACTCCATTGAGGGCCCAGCCCTGTCTGACTGCCTATAATATTTCTACCTTACTTCGCTGTCTATAATAATAGCAAATATATGCTATATGCCAGGCACTGTGGAAGGTACTTTACTTATATTTAATTCACATATTTATGATGTTAGTCTTTGGTAATTGTTATACCAGTATTACTTGTGAGAAAATTGGAGCAGATGGGAATAAAATTTTTGTGTGTCCAGAAAACTAGAAAATGGCAAACCAGGACCTAAACCAGGGCTGTCTAGCTCATATGTCTATACTTCTAGTCAGTATCTTATTGTACATATTACTTAACTCCAAGTTTATAATTCTAAATGACTGAGAAAAGGGTAGTCAAGAGTAATTGTACTCTTTCAATGTGAGCTCTTTTGATCATGTAATAAATTACAGACTATTTTTATTACTATTGTCTCACTACTGATCAAATGAATTAAGGAATTACAGAATTTTTTTTTTTAGGGCCTGGTTATGTTCTCTTGAACTCAATCATTTTGGATTGAGAAAAACATTTCGATTATGTTATCTGAGACATCCACTTTAATTGTAAGAGTTGCTTGAAAACCTGGCACCTGGGAGGCCCCTGGTAGGAGGATCACAATTTTGAAGCTCACCTCAGCAACTTAGCGAGAGCTGAGTTAAAAAAAAAAAAAAAAAAGTTTTAAGAAAGGACCAGGATATAGCTCAGTGCAAAGGCCCTGGGTTTAACATTCAGTATGGGTGTGTGTGTATGTGTGTGTTACTGTGTATAACAATAGCATTTTATCAGTGGATAGTAGGGTAAATCTTCATTTGGATTAATCATTAACTACACATTGGGATTATAATTACATGTTGGTTATTTTTGTTGTATTTTGGTGCAGAGGATTGAACTCAGGGCCTTGTGCTTGCAAGGCAAGCACTCTAACCACAGACATAAGTCCCCAGCCCTACATGGTTATTGTAAGATTTTTATCCTTCAGATTTAACACATACAAAATGTATGTTTACAGTGATACAAATCAACATTTATATTAATTAGTTATTATTACGCTCTATTATGTTCTATCTAAAGCCAGATATTAAACATTCTGTATCTTTTTACTTATTGTAGGTATAACAAGTGTTGAATAAATAAAGTATTTTATGGAATAAATCTTTTTTGTATTTCTCAAAACACACTTAATACAAGCCCAAATTTTAATCAGGAACTATAGTTTGAAAGATAACCAAGTTACAGTTATAGATAGTACACTCATATTCTAAATGGGAGAACTTTCTTAAACTAATAGCAATGATACCTTGACAAATTAATAGTTTAAAAAAGCACAAGACCTAGTAGGAGCCTAAAGGATAAATAAATTATTTAAGGAGTAAGGGCTTCAGAAAATATTAAACCAAAGACTTGGAGTTTCAAAGATGAATAGTGAGGCCCAGTTGGTACCTGCCTGTAATTCCAGCTACTGAGGAGGCTGAGGCAGGAGGATTGCAAGTTCAAGGCCAGCCTGAGGAATCTTGCCAGACCCTGTTAAAAAAAGAAAGAAAGAAAAGAAGAAGAAGAAAACAAAAGAGTTAAAGGTGCAGCCCAGCACTCAAGTGCTTGACTCGCATGTATTAGATCCTGGTTTCCTTCCCCAGTATAATGGAAATGGGGTCAGGGGAGGTGAGATTAGCAGTTCACCAGAAAAGGCAAGGAAAGAGCTTATAACAAAGATAGGGGTTGGGGAATTAGCTCAAGTGGTAGAAGGGTTGCCTGGCAAACACAAGGCCCTGAGTTCCATCTCCAGCACCGCCCCCATCTGAAAAAAACAAAAGAGTTGTAACGAAGATTAGGTTACATAGGAAGAAACAGTGAAACATGCAGCTGGGGGGAAAGAAGCAAAACGATGTCATCAGTATTCTTGTATACTAAACCAAGTAGATTGGTTTTCATGCCAGTAAGTAAGCCATACCAAAAACATTGCTTTGCTCCTGACTATACTAGATAGTCTCATAGATGAAAGCTGGAGATTTGAAGATGAGAAAGATAGAGATCTTGAACTTTCATGGCACTGATGTTTTAATTATGGTTGTTTTTAGTTGATATATGTACGACTGTATGGGCTAAATGAAATTTGTTAAGTGTTTTTAGTTGTTATTTTCCCTGTACTGTAGAAGTAAGAAATTTTGCCAGAATTTGAAGAGTTAGTTTAGACTTAATTAGTGTAAGTCTGATAATAAAAAGCATTTTCTCTTTTATTAAGGCAGTGAGCCAAATTAATTAATCTTTAAGGTTATTTATTGTGAAATAGTAATACAATTTAAAAACAAAAGTTTAAATCGTATATTTAATGACACGTTTTATTTAGGCCTCACAAAATTTTGTTTTGCGAAAATGTTTTCCACTCAAGCTTTCCAAGGTCAAGTAGAATAACCTTTTCTTTCTTCTGACACACAGTTCTTATGCATTGTAACTTTGAGGAAGAATTAAGATGAAAACCTGTCCCAATCTTGGTGATACCTAAATTCACAGATATGGTTTTACATCTTAAACATTGTAATAATTCAGAGAATTGCACTATAGAATTTGGAATTCCTTTTTTGGTGACTTGAAGAACATTGTACCGTCAAAGATGTTATTGTGGGTAATTTAAAAAAAAAGCTTAGGTAACTGTGATTTGATACAGGCAAAAAAAAAAAAAAAACACGTAATACACGTATAAGATATGTGCCATGAGTCTACCATCCCAAATTTAAGAAGTGAAATGTTACTAGTACTACTGATGTTATCTTTGTGTTCCTTTAACTTCATATTCCATTACTTACTTTCAGAAGTGATCAGTATCCTGAAATCGTTTTAATTTTTAAAAATTTTTGCTTACAAACCTTTTGATTCATTGTTTGCCACTGTAAATGAAATGTTCATAGGATCCATGGGTGAGAGTAGTAGAGAGCAGACACTTTACTTAGTGGTACCTCATTTAACTATGTAATTGATGACATTTTGGGCAGGACACATTTAAAAGGAATGATATTGGTAGTCATTGTTGCTCTGATTTTATGTATTCTCATTTCTATTTGTGGCTAAGGAAACACAAATTGACACATTTTATGATTAAGACAAAAACTATAGGGATATTTTAGGTATCTTTGCCATTATTTTTAAACCCATTTTAAAAGCATCATTCTCTAAACAAAAGAATTGGGGATTTAGCTCAAGTGGTACAGTGCTTGTTTAGCAAGTTTGATCCCCAGCACTGCCCCCAAAAAGAATTGGGCTTCCTATGAGGTGCCAGGGTCAAGGAATTCTTTTTTTTAGTGGCTTGACTCAGTCAATGAGACTAAAAACAGAACAATTTATCACTCAAATTAGTAAATTTATTTCTTCAGTATTTGGATGTTTATCACATTCTTTCCATTTTCTCCATCACTTTTGCTACTCTCTTAAATTCTGTGTGATCTGCTTCTTTTGTTTTTTGGATCCTTAAAGTAGTAAGTCTCTTTACTGTCTTTTTTTTTTTTTTTAACTTTTACCATGTGGGTATTTTCTACATTGTAACCAGAATTGTCTTTTTAAAGCTCGTGTCTAGAGTTGGGGATTCAGTTAAGTGTAGAGCACTTGCCTAGCAAACCTAAATTAGTCCTGATTTCGATCACCAGTACTCAGAATAAATAAATAAATAAAAATGAAGCTCACATATGTTCAGAATACTTACTATTCAAAATTTTTCCGTGGTCACCCAGATGTCTTGCATGAACTTTGACTTCTTTACCCTTACTTATGACTGTGTGTTCTGGCACACCTTTCTACTGGTCACCATCACAAATTCTGTTTTGGCTTAACAAACTTGAAGCAGCTCTACAGTTCCAATATTGTGCCTTTGTTTATAAGCCTTTACTAATTGTAATTCCTAGAATGCTGTTGTCTGTTTCCCCTGCCCAGTTGTATCTACAAAGAATTGATAGTCCTTTGTAAGTGGTATGTACCCTTACAAAGCTGTCATTGTAATAATTCAGTTTGTATGTGTCCATCTCCTTAATTAAAGTACAAATTCTTTGAAAGAGGAGATCCTTCTTTTGCTTATTTTTGTATGCCGAGGATGCGGTTTGGTGCCAGGAACATATGTTGTTCAATAGATGTATTACTGCATAGATACTGGGTCGATGAGTGGGTGGATGGATAGTTTCTGCCCTTTAAACAAGTTCTTGTACAACTGTTTCAAGCAGTAGGGCAGAGCATTCCCTCCTTCTTTTTGTGGGATATGTTCTGAGATGCCACTAGATTCCCGAAACCACTCACAGTGTTGTGGGTGATGAGAGCAAAGCTGAGAAACAAGGCACCAACACTGGCCACAAGACAGCAGCTCTTTTGTTTATGCTGGCCTAGGCTCAGAGGACTAAAGTCCCAAGCCTGAGCAAGGAAGGATCCAGGGAAAGCCATATTTATTCTTGAAACCATGCCCCACTGGGGGACCTACTAAAATCTTAAGGTATGGGCTAAACCTGTTGATTGGATATACTATTTTCACCTTATTAGAATACAGGCATTGGTTAGTTTCACTGATTACAACAATTTCACCTATTTTGCTTATGAAGGTAGTTACTTCACCTGAAGGGGAGGGGTACTGAACATGTAGGTTAGTTTCAACTAGTATGGTTATTTAACTTCTTTACAACTAGGGCTCAAAGTTCAGCACATTCCTCAATGGTTGTAAAGGAAACAGGAAACTGCAAGTTGCCTGCTTGTCCTCCTCTGGATGTGGCTGCCTGCCGTCACCATTGCCTATGAATTTATGGTAGGGGTCCCACCACAAGAGTACCAAACCCATATATGCAGGCACTCCTCAACTTACAGTGGGGGTTATATCACATTAACCCATCACAAATTGGAAATATCATAACTTTAAAATGCATTTAATATGCCTACTCCTCTTAACATCATCGCTTGGCAATACAGTACAATGAAATATCAGTCATGTACACTTGTGTTTGAGTGGGTGACTTCTACTACATAGTATCAAGAGATAGTATCACACTGCATATCACTAGTTTGGGAAAAAAGCAAAATTCAAAATTTGAAGTATGCTTAACATTTTTCCATTATCTTAAACTCTAAAAATTACAAGGTAAGCCACTGTAAGTCATGGATCATCCATATTTTTTTCTTGCCCTTACCCATAATAAAGTTTAATTTGTAAATTAGGCACAAGAGTTTAACAATGATAGACAAATAATAAAATAAAAACAGCTGTAGCAAATATACTGTAACATAAGTTATGCAAATCCCCCTTTCTTTCAGCTGCCATGGGATTGGTAGCAAATGCAGTGTGGATAATCTGATCCAAAGAAAGATAGGTACAGAGTGGGAGGCTAGGAGAGTCTATCACACTACTCAGAATAACAATTTAAAACTTATGAATTATTTATTTCTGGAATTTTCCCTTAATATTTTCAGACTGAGGTTAACTGAAACTGTGGAAAGCAAAACCGTGGGTGGAGGGGGGGACTACTTACTGAGTATATCTTTGGGTAAGTCTGCTGAAATTACTTCATGAGAAGCCAGTACCTTATTAAAAATAGTAAAGCATTGTCTGTCAGCTGATCTAAAAAGCAGATCTCTTTGTTTTACTCTTTAAGAATGTGTTTTCTCATTAGATATCTACAGTTTGTGACCAAATTGAGTTCCCAAATAATATGTGAGGAACTGTTCATTGCTCTCTTATTTACAGATCACTTTGGTTGCTATTAAAATTCAAATACTTAAGGATTACACCATAAACCTTCTTCCTTTGCTAGCTAAGGAAGCTCTACAATGAAATTGAGGTAGCGTTGGGGCATGGTTAAGGCTGCCTGAGCAGATGGACGTGACCTAAGGGAGCGACCTAGACCAGAAGTCAGCCTGGGGTGTGAAATCCAAGCGCACCTTCTCGCACCCTCTCGTTCTCTCTTGGGCCTTTTCGCCATACCGGGAAACACTCCTGAGAGTTTAGACAAGATTAAGTAGAGATTTTGCCACGAGGCTCCATCTCTGAGTTCGCTAGTTCCCGTGCTGTCTTTCACCCTCAGTTTCTGCGGGCGGCAGCCCGTTTTCTTTTTGTTTGCCACTTAAATAAACCTTCTCATCACCCTCAATTCATCGTGTCCAATTCTTTGTTCGGGGGAGAAGAACCTGGAACTTGGAGTACAGCTGCCGCCCCCCCATAACAGAATCCAAGAGATTTTTGTTTTCTCCCAGTCTGATACCCTAAGTCTTCTAGTTTGTGTTGTTGGGAGTTTTTTTTGTTTGTTTTTACACTGGCTTTTGAAGCTTGGCACTGCCACCCCCTCCTCCTTTTTCCACCCCCTTTTACCCCAATAAGAATTACCAAAACATCTAAAATGGGTCTCATCATTTGAGAACAGTACTCTAGTTCCCCTCTGTTGGCAGAATAATCAATAAATAACCATTCTGTTCTCTCCAAAGTTCCTCTAGAAAACTATGTGAAAATACGTTGTAGACTGCTGATGGAATTTATTATACCGGAACCATATAACTCTGGAATCTAGAACAAATTCATTTTTTTTTTCTTAAAGTCTTGTATCTCTCATGTTTATCCCTATCAGTAGTCAACAGTGCATGGATACAAGATTATATATGTTCAAATTATATACCATGTAAATGCTAGGTGTGTTATGCTTTTCTACACAGAGATCCCCTTCCTCCCTGTATTTTCTGACTATATTTGGAGGAATTGTTTTCTTAGTAGACTTTCTTGATGAACTTTGTATTATCCTTCTTTTGCGTTTTTGTTTGATACTCTTCGTAACTTCTTCCTGCTTTATTACTCCTATTTCTAACTTGAGGTAGTTTGCTTTTTCATTTGTTTATTGAATAGTTTCTTGTTCAAAATACCAACATCTGACTTCTGTTAGGATCGTGAATATTAATTGTGGATAAAACATTTGGTCTACCTGATTATTGTCATCTCTTTTATTATTGTTGTTTAGTTATCTTATGTCTCCTGAAAAAATGACATTACATCTTTGTGAAGGAAACAAGTTTTTAGTACCCCATTGCCCATAAGAAACTCTTTTGAAATGGATACAGGATTTTTTTTTTTTCTTTCTTTCTTTGAATGTTTTTCCTTTTAGCCAGGCACGGGGGCGCATGCCTGTTAATCCCAGTACTCTGGAGGATGAGGCAGGAGGATTGCCATAAGTTTGAGCCCGGCCTGAACTATATAGAAAGGCCCTGTCTCCAAAAAAGTTTTTCCTTTTGATAGTAATGTTTGCATACATGGTACAACAACTAAAAGGTACAAAATGGTATATATTTTCTGTCTGGACAGTAGTTGGCCTAAGTTCATGTATTGTTGTTGCTCTCATTACTTCTAATGTACCTCAGGTTTGAGTTTTCATAATGTAAACTGCTTTTGCCTTGTCCCTTAGGCTGTCAGAGGGTTTTTCTTAATGTTCTTGCTCTTGCCTCTATTCTGTCTGTATAACCATGCTACAGATGAAAGCTCTCACCACACCTTTTTCCTCCCCAGTGGTGTATTGATGTTGCTTATTCCCTGGAGTCATGAGGGGATCTGTTGGTCTTACCCTACCTATCTTTGCTTGTGTTCCTGGAGCTACTGAGAAACCTTTTCAACTTTCCTAGTCTTCTGATTTATTTCTGTGTTTGGCCTTGAGTGGGAATTTTCTGCTTCTTTCTCAAGGCTAACAGACCTTTTTAATAGTGGTATGGGATTTAGAGCCCTAGACAGTGTTTTGTGTCCTCCCCCAAGTGAAGAGTTTCTTTTTCTCCAAGATGTAGGTCTTTGTGTGCCTTGGGGTAACTCATTTTGCTGCTCCTCCCCTCATCAGATTAAGGCTTCCACTTTGTAGGAGGAAAACATCTGGAGAAGCTAGCTAGGATTCTTGGCTATTTTTCCTTAGGCAGTTGAAGATTACCCCCTGCTGGGCCACCTCACCAAGAGAGATTTCTGTTTTCCTGCCCAGTCCCCAGGCTTTGTTGTAACCATGAAGTTGTGGAAAATAGTTTTGACTGCAGACTTTCCTTGTTAGTCCACATTGACAATGTAGCATATACTTGGTGTTTTGACAGTTCATTAATCTTCTGGTTGATTTTTTTCTTACTCACTTTAGTGTTGGCCAGCTCTCTGCCTTGTGAATTTCCATTTCTGTACCTAAATGTTTTAGGATAGAGAGGGAAATATTATTACCAGCCCCTTAAGCTCACATGCTTAGGTGTGTTTACTGGCCACTGACCAAATTACAGGAGGCCATATATTTTGGTAAAAAGGATGAAGAATTTATTCACAGCTTGCTCTGAAGAGATGGAGGGGCCCATTTGTCTCAAAGCATCAACTCACCTTGTACAGGTGGGCAAGGGTCTTTTATAGTAAGGAACAAAAGGGAGAGGGGGAACACAGAGAGACAATGAAGATCTCCATACTTGCTTTACCACTTCCAGCCATCTTGAGCTCATCTTCCTCTTTCTAGTAGAGAGGAAACCAGGCTTGCCTTTTGGAGCCAGAATCTGTGTATTCTGTCATTTCTTTGGGCTAAGAAGAGAAGGGCGTGTTGGTTACATGCTCAAAGGAGGAAGTTTGGGCAAGTTGCTTATCTCTTTTAAAACAAAAAAGCAAATCTTAAATTTTAAAGTTCCATTTTGCATTGCCTATTACAATCAGAGTTAGGTTCAACTCCCTCTGAAACAAGATGACACAATCAAATACTAAGAGCCCATACTATATTTTTTTCCTGGAAAAATGAAGTCCATTGTATGAAATAGAATTAAGATGAAGTTTATAGAAAAATTGAAGAAATAAGATTGACATTTAAGATGTGCAAAGTTAGTTTCAGACTTCCCAATAAAATGCTTATACTTTTGAGAATCTCAGTTCTTAAAAGATCCAATTTAAGGTCAGGCATAGTAGCACATGCCTGTAATCCTAGCATTGGTAGGCTGAAACAGATGGATCCCAAGTTCAAGTCCCGCCTGAACTACATAGAGACCCTGTCTCTGAAAATACTGAAATATGCTGTGTGGCACAAGTGTCATGATTACCTTTCTTGAAATATCCTTTTTTTTAGTCTAAACTTTATTTTAAATTTTTTTTTTTTACTTTAAATTATCTCAGCAAAGGTCCATATACAACAAACTAAAACTTATTTTTAATGAAAGGCTTAGAGTAGTCAAGTAAATACTGATTCTAAAATAACAACTTTCAGTACTTTAAGGTTTTTTTTCTTGGCTGTGTAATTCAACTCACTGTGTAGCCAAGGCTGGACTCAGACTCCACAGCAATCCTTCTGCCTCAGCCTTGCAGTGCTGATATTTTAGGCATGCACCATCAGCCTGGCTAATCACTATTTAGTTGCAGTTTAAAATGAAAAAGGATAAAACAGTCAATGTACCTATGAAAGTTATGGGGGGTTTTTTGTTTTTGTTTGTTTGTTTGTTTGTTTTTTTCCTCCCCCAGTGCTGGGGAGTGAACTGAGGGCCTTGTACATGCTTGGCAAGTGCTCTACCACTGAGCTGCATCCACAACTCTTTCTTTTTTTTAATTGACAGAGTCTTGTTAAATTGCCTGTGCTGGCGACAAATTTATCATCCTTCCACCTCAGCCTCCTGAATAGCTGGGAATGCAGGCATGTGCTGCTGAGGCTGGCTCACCTTCTCTCTTTGTCTACATGAACTTTGGGGGGAAAAAGATTTCTATGTAGAAAGGAAAAAAAAAATAACCTTAGATCAATCTGCTATCATGTCATACTTACAGTATGTTTTATCATACCTTTTAGGACAGTGGTGATTATCCCCTTACCATGCCTGGACCTCAGTGGAAAAAATTTCGTTCAAACTTTTGCGAATTTATTGGAGTCCTGATTCGACAATGTCAATATAGCATAATTTATGATGAGTATATGATGGACACAGTAATCTCCCTTTTGACTGGTTTGTCAGACTCCCAGGTCAGAGCTTTTAGGCATACAAGTACCCTTGCTGGTAAGTAATCAACATTTTCTTTCCTTTTTGTCTAGTTGTTCTTCTAATTAAAACTTTTTTTAGATCAAATGTTAATTTCAGCTAATCATTGTGTTCTTGACAACATATTCTTCCAAGTTTATATGAATGGTTTGTCTTAAGAATAAAAGTTGAAAATATCTGCCCAGTATCAATAAATGTCTATCCGAATGTTTAATATTCTCTGTCTTCATAACCAAAGAAATTTTAGGAGGCTGTCATACCATACTTTTCAGTAAGCCCAAGTTATAGTTGCTTTTTTAAATAGGAGTTTAAATTGAAGATTTACAGTATTTTTTTTCTTCCACTTAATTGCTTTGCTTTATTATATTTTAGTATATGTGCTGCCAAAGCAAGCACTGCTTTGTTTTATTGCTCATCATTTTTATATGTGTTTAAATATTTGGCTATATTTTTGAAATAATTCTGCCGGGCAACACAACATTCTCCCAATTACTACTGCTTACATATGTCTAGGTAACATTTTTAACTTCAGTTCATTCAGGTAGGATAGATAATTTGAAGGATTGATAGATTGCAGTGTTTTCTTTTGCTTTATTCATTTTAGAATTATTTGGCTAATGTCAGCCAAGTATATTCATTGTTTCCCTTGTTTTTTCCAAAAGATAATTTTGTTAATTTAGCAATTCTTTTTATTTTCCTTCTATGACTTTTAATTGTGCTCACCTAAAATGACTTTTTTTCATTCATTTTATAGAGTGTGCATGTTAATGCACATAGGTGAACATAAACATATTTAAGTACTTTTAACATTTTTATTGATTGTAACTTTGTCTCTGTTTACCTTAATTATTGCCATGACAAAACCAGATTTAGGTTCATTAGTTGCATTTTATCATTAAATTTCAGTATCTCGCTTATCTAATTTATTTAAAGCATTATTTCTCAGACTTTAGCACATCAGAATCTACTTAAAGTCTTGTTGGAACAGATTACTTTGCTTCACATCCCAGAATTTAGCAGTGATATTGAGCCAGGTGCAGTGGCATATGCCTCTGATCCCAGCACTTAGGGATGCTGAGGCAAGAAAATCACAAGTTCAAGTCCCACCTGGACAAACTAGCAAGACTCCATCTTGAAATGAAAAGATTTAAAAGGAGTGATTATGTAGCTAATTGATGGAGTACCCTTTGCTTCAATCTCTAGTACTGGCAAAAACAACAACAAAAAAGAAGTGGTAAAGGACCTTTATACTTTGGCGACCACACATTACAAACACCTGTTATAAAATTTTGTCATTTTTCTCCTTTAACGCATTTCACAATCCCAAATGTGATATTATCTGGAGTCATCCTTGTTTTTCTGTTCTTTTTTCCAGTTTTGTTTTTTCTTTACTCCATATAGTTAATTGCGTGTTAGTGACTATCATTCTTTTACAGTTCTGTACCAAATGAATATAAAACGTTTTTGATAGTGTCTGTTTTCTCATTATTAGGAAAGAGTAAGATGTTTACCAAGTTTTGTCTTTTTTAAAGGTAAAATAAAAATACAGTTTATTATTGAAAAGATTTTTTTTACAGAATGTACAACAAAAACAGTTTATTCTGTATTTTGAGAATAGCTTTTTATTGTTAGGAAGAGAAAGAGATCTTATGCCTGATTGTGTTTTAAAGGGTACTGTAAAATTTTTGATTACTTAAAGATTGTCTGATGTTACAGATTCTTTTCTAGTTTCATGATCTTTACTATCTTACTTGGTATTTGCTTTTTTCTTTTTTAGTATTTTCTGTTTCCTTTTCATCTTTTTCTCTCTTCTCTGTGTACAGTAATGCCCATTTACGTGGTTGTCAGATGCATTAACAATGCAGTGATTTGAAATAAACATAACTTTAATAAAAGTTATAAATTGCTTCTGAATAGCCAAAGTGTCCATCATAAAAGTTAATTAACTTGCCTTCACACTGACATTATTACATGGTTTCCGAGGGCCAGGAGAGAAGGAGAAGTGGCAAAATTAATGGAGGACTAACCTTAGATACTATCCTGCTGATAGTAGTTTGAAATGACAGTTCACAATAGAAAAGAAAATAGAAAACTTAATTTACACACTTCAAGCTAAAGAGAAATAGATGCTTCTTTGTAGGAGTAAGATGCCAGCCTGTAATCCAGAAATCTGTGTGAATTCTGCATATAAAACTAAAGATATACCACATACTCTATAAGAGAAAGTATTATAGAAATATGCAGAGTATTTTGACTCTAAAAACACTTGTCTTGATACCAGGGTTATTGTTCATTGGTAGAGTGCATGCTTAGTATACATGAAGCCCTGGTTCAGGGGAAAAAAAAATTGTCATAATTTTCTGACATTAATTTGTTTGTGTTTGTCCTCCAATGCCATGTAAATGATGTATTTCTGTATTTGATATGGCTATGTTATGATATTCCATTTTAGTTCTCATTTCCATTGGCTCATTTTCAGTACTTTTATAGTATTTTCTCTGTTTATTCCATTGGTTGTCTACATCTGCTGATTTTACATATGTTTAAATATATTTTCATTATAGCTTTTTTTCCTCGTCCTTTCGAGTTGAGTAGCTCCTCCTTCCCTGTAGTTCTCAATTTACCTGTCTTCATGATAGCTTTTAAAACTGCTAGATAAGTGCCATTTTGTTTTCACCTAACCTGTTTTATATCATCATATAGACTATTTGGATTTGAAGTTATTTTTAAAGATCAGGTATCAAAAAAGAGAAAGTGATAAACATGGTTATATTGATTTTTTTTAAAGGATAAAACCTGTGTTCATTGTCTAAATTTACTTCAAAATATTATTGTAATTCCCATATATCTGTACTAAAGATCATATCTTCCAAAGCTCAGTTGTATAAAATGTGAGAAAAAGTATAGGGGACTGCTGAGAGCTTAATATTAGGCTCGACAATAATTATCTATCTATTCAAGAATTTTTTTATTCTCATCTTTGCCCTCTTTTTTATGGTATGTTTGTGAGGCTAGATTAAAAGATAATCATTTTTATTCACTTTGCAGGACAAGTCTTGGGGACTAGATAAAATGGGCAGGAACATTTAATCCTCTGCTTCAAAGACTATGTGCATGGACAGTTACAAGGCAGTTATGGCCAGATATGATTAATCGGCTTTGGAATAAAATGCTCCTTGACATTCCTTATATCTTAGCTGAGAAGAGAGACAATCAGGTTAGTTATTTTGTAGGGTACAGATACGAGTTCCATAGCATTATAAGTCACCAAAGTGATCCTATCAGTAGTACTTTTTAATCTGTTGTCAAATACCCCAGTTTTCTTATTGTGAATTAACTGTGTCCCTTTTGTCAATGTTTATGCATTGCATTTAATTGTATATTTTTACTACATTTTTATTGAAAGTTTCCTGCATTCTGTAGTTCTCCAGGTTTACTTATTCCACAGTTGCAAAAATAAGAATTCTCATTTTTCCATTGGAGGTAAACTCTTTTTAAGAATACTTTTTATCATTAAATTGAAACACATTGTTAGCAATTTTATATCAAATCTACTGTTTCTCTTAATTGGAAATTTAAAACATACTGTCCTATTTATTTGAACCTTTTTAATAAAGAAGCTTCATATTGCAGTACAGTTTTTAATTAACTCTTACTTTTTAGAATTAAGTGCTCTTATTTCTGTTCTAAATAGCTTTCTCAATTGGAGATATTAGAACATGGTTTGTGGCTTTAACTTACAGAAGAAAGACATCGTCATAATCATTGGGAATGTTTTTCCCCAAATTTGATGAAATTTTAATTTTATGAGAAAATATTTTGTTTTTTCAATGTCAAGAATATAGTATGTAGGGCTCTTTCTGTCTTACCACTTTGTTGTTTGGTATTGTAGTGATAGTATTTCGCATAAATCTTTTTCAGAATTGTAGTTATTTTCACACATTTGATTTTATATGTATACCAGTACTTTATGAGTTGTTTACTTCAAATTTTTGTTAGTTAACTATTTTCAGGGTAATTTTGGTTTAACTTTGTTATATTTTGCTATTTTCTCACCTACATAATTTTTTATGCTGTTACAAATGGATTAATACTGGTTGCCTCGCACTTCTAAGGTGAAAGTGTTCATTTGAACAAAGGAGGATTAAGGACTCAAGTTTTATTAGTAATAAAATAACGATTCTCTTCTAATTTTTTCTAAAATGAATTTGGGAAAAATTAGAAAAAGTAGTCAAGATCTTCAGATGCGTAGTTTTGACAAGTGGTTAACAATAAATCACTCTCAAACTTGCTAAGGATTAAACATTTCTTTATATTTTATTCTTTGACTACATTATGACATATGGTTGATTTATTTACATATGTTTTATAATTAACATTTCTTACAAAGACAGCATCTCTAGATGTTTTCTATGAGGATAGGCATAGCATATGAAATTATTTTGTTTGTTAACCATAGGGTGAAAATCCTTTTGCCTAAGAAAATTGACATCTCTTTTCTGTGGCTTTCAGTCAATGAAACTATGTAATAGTGATTGATAGAATGAGTTCTGGAGTTAGACTTTTCTAGATTCACATTTCTCTCAGCCTTTTACTAATTGGATAACCTTATGCTAGTCTTAAACTTAGCTTGCCCCACTTTCTTCTAATGCAAAGTGGGAAGATAATAATAGATACCTTTTACTAAAAGAGGTTAAGAGAGTTTAGCAGAGTGTGTGCAATTTAGTAAATTTTACCCTGTAATGAGAATAAGGGCTAAGAGTGTTCGTCAGTATTTATGTCTTTACCAAGAATGTATTAAATACTTTTTCTGATTTAGTAATAATAGACATGGCAAATGAAGGAATCAGAAATAAGCAAGTAAGTAAACTTTTAAATGGCTAGCATCATTCCTTTTTATTTTATTTATCTTTTGACAGTCAGAACTCATACTCTCTTTATTAAACTCAATGTATGTCTTCACCAGCCAGGTTATTTGTGGTTAGGGCTTTAAAATTTTAGGAAAATCTGTATTTTAAAAGAGTGGACCATAGAGGAAAAAATAATCTGTATGTTTGTATTTTATTTTTCTTAAATTTATTTTTTATATTCTCCTACAAGTCTTGCCTTTTTAATTGCTTTGTACTTTTACCTTTTGTGTTATTTTACCTTGTCGCCTTTGTCTTTCTTCCCTATGCTGTAAGTATAAAATCGTTTTTTAGTTTTTTTTAGTATCTTTAAATAATGAACTAATGTTCTTGAGAGATTCTTACCTGATGGTTGGCCAGATATCACCATATCATAATTGTACCCATAAAATTAAGTGTTACTTTAAAATTGTTTCTTAGTCTGTAAATATGATCTAAAGTAATTTTTCTAACTGAAACTATCATTTTCTTAGATTTGTCTGTTTCTGTTATCAGTTCTGAAAATTAGATTTCTCTCTCTCTCTCTCTCTTTTTCTTTTTTCCTTTTGATTTTTTGAGATGGATCACTATGTAGTTCAGGCTGGCCTTGAACTTGCAGTGATCCTCCTTTGCCTCCCGGGTACTGGGTTCACAGGCATGAGCCACAACACCCAGCTTGAAAATTAAATTTCTTTACATGTTCAATTTTTAAAAAGAAACTGTGATTTTTAAAATGACATTATAAGCTTTAAATATCTTATATTTGTTAAATTAGTCGTTTTGGAGAAATTACTTCCGTCCCTACTTTTTTCATCTGTATAATATTGGTAGTTCCATCTCATAGTACTATTGTGAAATTCAAATGAAATGATTTATATTAAATTAACTTAACATGAATTTTTCTGTGCTTTTAATTTTTTAAGTCATGCCTCATTTACTAAAACTTTTCCTTCAATTTCTTGGACTTTGCTGCTGCTGTTTAGATACTTTATCTCTTTTCAGTTCCTCTATCTTTTCATTTTCTTGCTTAATTTATTCTGTCCTTTTGATGTAGGATATTATCTGATAGCTTCTTGGGGAACAAAAAGGGTATTGTAGTAGTGTATATTTGAGAGTTTGCATTCCTAGTAAGTAGGTTGTATCATCTTGTCTAATAGTCTGACCCAATATAGATTCAGCAAACATAAAATACTATCAGACTGCTATAAAAATTTCTGAGCACTTTCAGCTTTGTAGTTATAATGAACTTTCAATAAAACTTTTGTAGTCAGCTACTTACTACTTGCAGACTACACTCTGGAGGAACAGTGTACTAGAACATGCTCGTCATTGTATGTATATCCAGCAGTTAAAATGTAGAAGCTAAATAGAGTGTTCTTGGTAGACAAAAAGAAAGCACTTTCAAAGCCAGTGTCAATATGGTGTTTGTATTCCTCTAGAATTATTAATTTATAAAATACTTACTAGTAATACTCAAAAATTTTAGTGAGTACTATATGAAAGTAATATTTTTCAGTTCACTCAATAAAACAGTAATTCCCATGTTGTGTTTATCACATGAAATTAGAAGTTTGTCTTCAGTAACTGCTTACATGTGAAATGAAACTTAGTGAAGTCTTAAATTTACACACTTAAAATATTTTACCTTAGAGAATGAAAGCTGATGTTATATCTGGTATTTTCCAGAGGCTGTATTTATCATTTTGCTTTTCTGTTGTTGTTTTATAGTAAATAAGTTACTTTTTGTTTATCTAGCAGGGAGGATCATTTCATATCAATTTGGGATCTGGGTTCACAAGGAGATAACATACCTGAAAGCAAAAGTCACTAAGCTCAAGAGACACTGTGCTCCATCTTCTGCTGATGAATTCCAACTAGGACTGATGTTAATTTTTAATGCTTTCCAACTCCCTTGATCTTCAAGTCAGTTTTGCTTTAGAGATCTAGAAGTTTATACTGAATGACACTCCTTTAGGTGTCACTCTGCTCCTCACTTGTGCAGTTTGGCTCAGATCCCTTTTGTCTTTGAGCTATTCTCTTTATACAGGTTAATTTAAAATGTACTTTTTAACCTTCATTTTTTGCCAAATATTCTACTGCTGACAATGCATAAAACTGCAGAATCACTAGTTTGTATTTTTAAATACAAGAATATTTCTCAGTGAACTGTTTGAGATATTGTATCTCAGGAAAGGAAACATTTTTTAAATGGATTTCTAAATGGTCACTAACTTAAATACATCACAATTTTTGTGTTATACTTTTGTTTAAGGGTGGTAGTGATCACTGTTACATGGAGTTACCCAAAATATACGTAGAGTTTCAGAATTACAGATTGGGTGTTCATATGTAAATAGATCATTAGATTGATAGATATATAGAGCATTATATGTATCTGTTTACATATGTAAGTGTAGTGAAATTGTAAAAGAAATGTGTATTCAGTTTTAGTTATATAGTTTTTTTCAGATAAATGAATCAGTTCTAAAGTAGTGAACAGATCTGTTTTATGATTGAACATTTATATTTGGAGTTGAATAAAAGGAACAAAAGGAAAAATTGTACATTAGCACAAACTGTCTTCTTTCACCAGTGTTTCTCACATTCTGTCTTGATAATGTTAACAAATATGAATAGACAAATTAAAATTTTAGGTTGCATCATTCTTGTTGATCAGATGATACAAAGCAGAGGTTTGAAAATATTTAATAGGATTTGTAAATACAAACGAATATTTAAAAGTACATTAACACTGTAGCTGGGTAGGTAGGATATGTTGATTGGAAATTCACATAATACATTTTTTAAAGAACATACTTAGTTCATAGGATCAGCTTGTTTTGGAAATTGTGCAGCTTGCTAGGTGAGAAACAGGTAGAAGACCATGTTGGAGGTAAAGATCATTAATTGACTATAAATATTTAGGGCACCTTTCGATACACCTGATTAAAGAAATAATTGTATACACAGATCTGGTAGCCAGAAGAGAGGTCTGAAAATGATTATTATGTTGGCCCTAAGGTATTTGTATTTGGGATTGTGAGAAAAAGCTGTATTGAAAGTGCTGCTTAAATCTTTTTTGCTGATGATAAGGAAGAGGCTACTTTTAATTGGACAGCTTTAGCAAGCCAAATTACTCTCTATTGAGGCAGAGAAAATTGTTTCACAGAAGTCTAAGAAAATGTGTTTATTTCTATAAATTATTGTTTTTAAAAATTATGATTCTCCATGGATTATGAAACAAATAGGTTTTTTCCCTTCGTTTACTCAGTAATTTGTAATCTTATGGATGGTTTGTTTTGTAGGTCCATATTATAATGTTCCTTTATTTCATAGCCATGAAGCTCATGACTGCTTTGGTGAATGTTGCCTTAAACCTCAGTATCCATCAGGACAATACACAGAGACAGTATGAAGCTGAGAGAAATAAAATGATTGGGAAGAGAGCCAATGAAAGGTTGGAGTTACTCCTTCAGAAACGCAAAGAGGTAATTTAAGTTTCATGGTAACTGATGAACTTAGTTCTGTGCATGTGCAATAAATATGTACTAGGTTTTTTTATTGTTCTCTGTAAAAAGTTTGTAGTTTTAAAATTTATTTTTAACTAGGTTATTTGATATCAGAGTTTCCAAATAAAACTGAAATGTTCACCAGTGATTGACTGTGTGCTGATTCCAGTAGTGAATAATAGCCAAATCATTTATTTTTTTTAAAGAAGGTACTCTGATAGGCAGTTCAGAATTGCTTGTCAGGCTGTGTTCTTAGAAAGCCCAGTAAATATTAAAGTTACAACTGGGGGCCAGCAGAGATGCATTTCCAGTGGAAAGCCAAAGCCTGCATATTAGCTCATGTTTAAAGCATTTCTGTGAATAGTTGCTCTCCCCCCGGCCCAGCACCCTTTTAAATCATGCTGGGAATCAAACCAGGCCAAGCAAAAGCTCTGCCACTGAGCTATACGCCTAGCCTTTGGTCCCAGTTTTCAATTTATGTTCAAAATGATTTTTTGTGTGATTGTTTTTTTCCCCCGGGGGTGCTGGGGATCAGACTCAGGGCCTTGTGCTTGCTAGGCAAGTGCTCTACCACTCGAGTTAATTCCCCCACCCCCTTTTGTATGATGTTGAACTAGGTATTTGAGTGGGAAACTTTTTCATTACTCTCACTGGAAATAAAATTTTAGATTTGTAGTAGTTGTCTATCACATTCCTGCAAAGGGGTTGCCTGTGTACATGAACTACGGCTTATAACAGGTGACGAAACCCAGCCAACTTGGCTTAGTTAAATAGTTAAATTACTACCCAGACTGTATGAGTTGTATAACGCTCCTGTAACAAAATGAGTTCCTTAAAGACATTTATCGTCTCACAGTTTTAGAGGCTAGCAGTATGCAGTCAAGGTGTGGGCAGGCCCATGTTCCTTCTAACGGCACTAGGGATGGATTGGTTCTAGGTTTCTCTCCTAGCTCCAGGTTCCTTGGATTCTGCCAGCATAAATGCAAACTTGACAGGATGTTCTTCCTGTGTGTTATGAAGAAGAGAGACTCCCATCTCTCTTTTTTTATTATATGTTTGTGACACATAATAATTACATTTATCTTTGCCAACTGGTGCATGTACAATATTGTATCTTAATCATTTTTACTTTCCTTTCCCCTCCCCACCCATCTCTCTGCCCTCCACTCTCCTCTCTTCCCCACGTCACCACCCCTTCTCCACAGAGACAACCTTCTGTTTCCTATCATCTCTCTTTTATTGCACTCTTTAAATTATTTATTGTTTG